>VMDR010016680.1:0-20908 GCA_007922815.1 Macrotus californicus
ACCAGATAGTCTTTATTGCCTCATCCAGCAGTAAAACAAAGATATTGTCATCTAAGTCAATGATTCTCAATATTTTTCCTCATCTGGTAAAGATATTTACGTATGTGACATACACTAATGTGCGGTTCCTTGCCATGCTCTCTGTAATTCCATCTTGTTCTGCTCAAAAATGCATTATCAGAATGCAAGTGGCTGAAAATGATATCATTATGGGGATAAACTTGAATCTGCTGTGATTTAATGAGGAAAGTGAGTCACTGAAAAAAGTGTGTAACTATTATTAGTAACAAATCTTGAGACACACCTTTCAGTACTACAGTTGAGACCCAGGTTACACATTTTCCTGAAATGAATGCCTCTCCACTTTTAATTCACTTTTATTTTTTAAAGATTTTATTTATTTTATTTTTAGACAGAGGGAAAGGGAGGGAGGAAGAGAAGAAGAGAAACATCAATGTGTGGTTGCCTCTCACGTGCCCCCTACTGGGGACCCGGTCTGCAACCCAGGCCTGTGCTATGACTGGGAATCGAACCAGCGATCCTGTGGTTCACAAGCTGGTGCTCAATCCACTGAGCCATACCAGCCAGGGCCCTCTTCACTTTTTAAAATCAGTATTGTGATGCTACAGAAGTAAAGGTTACTAATTTTCTGTTAATTTAATAATGAAGAGTCTTACATTTCAAAGTTGAAGTAACTGATAACAAATTTAAAAATATTTGAATAATAGCAATATGGCCTTTATTATAAATAAAGTAACACTATTGCAGAAAAATTGAAATAAATTTTCTTGTATAAATTATTTTACTTGCAGAAAAAGTATTTCATACTGGGGCAAATTGTTTTAGAAGAAGGGGAAACTCAATACTGGAATATTTATTTATTTTTTAAAGATTTTATTTATTTATTTTTAGAGAGAGGGGAATGGAGGGGAAGAGAGAGGGAGGGAAACATCAATGTGTGGTTGCCTTTTGCATGACCCATACTGGTGACCTGGCCCGCAACCCAGGTATGTGCCCTGACTGGGAATCGAACTGGTGACCCTTTAGTTCACAGGCTGGCACTCAATCCACTGAGCCACACCATCCAGGGCTCAATACTGTTATATTCAAGGCATTTAGTATATAAAAATGTTTTTTACATTGGCTTAGAAAAGTATCTTTAATATTATATCATTGTGAATGAAGTTGCTTTTAAATGGCTCATCCTGTGTGGATGTAGTCTGTATAATATTCAGTTAGATGAAGACAGAAAAACAACATTCAGGCCCTGGCCAGCTTAGTAGGTTGCCAGTTCCAACTCCAGTCAGGGCACAAACAAGAAACAACCATTAAATACATAAAGAAGTAGAACAACAAATTGATGTTTCTCTTTCTTTCTCTGTCTCCCTCTCTCCCTCCCTCCCTCCCTCCCTCCCTTTTCTCTCTCTCAAATCAATAAAAAAAAATATATAAACAGTGTTCATAATACTCTTGATATTGGCAAGTGGCATTTCTTGAAACCTTTGTGGATCTAGGACATAACTAGCTCTATAAAATACAGTCAAATTTAAGTGATTCCTTTAGACTTGTAACAATTGTTTATAATAGGACCCTAGTCATTAAAGTTGTTAAACCATATTTTGCTTCCAAAATGAAGGCTGATGTTTTTGCATTATGTCATTGGTATACATGCAAGGTTCTTATTCCTGACACTTGTGTCCTGGGGTTTGCAGAACAAGAGTATTTCTAGCATTGTCACAAAGGTGAAGAGTTAGTTTTTGATCACTATACTGCTTGCTACCGTTTCTTGGGTATGTTGTCTCCTTGGAGTTGGAAACTTCTGTGGTTTGTGTCCCTTTTGCTCTCTGAATGCCTATCTTGGGAAGATTTCCCAAGTTTGTTTTGTTAGTTGGTGGGTCTCTTTTGTTAATTTCACATTACATAAAGAAAAATGCATTTGTCTCTTCTAATCAGTTTGGGTAACAGTTGGGTCAGTAGCCACCCTAGCAGCCATACCACCTCTTACTTCATGAAATGGTTTGTGCAGCGTCCTGACTTTCTCTAGAATTATATTTCCTTCAGAATCACATGCTTTCTATACACTCTTACACAGGTTAATCATCATTTCA
Source organism: Macrotus californicus (assembly GCA_007922815.1). NCBI lineage: Eukaryota > Metazoa > Chordata > Mammalia > Chiroptera > Phyllostomidae > Macrotus > Macrotus californicus. Next base: position 2,109 of record VMDR010016680.1, read on the forward strand.
GCTTTCACTAAGGTTTTTCAAATTTTTGCTTTGCTTTGGAACAAAGGAAAGATTTTCAAGCATCTCCTTTTTGTTTGTTTCAATATAGAGACCTTCCAATGACACAGATCTAGCCACCGTCACATTTCATATCTATTCTGAATTTATTCCAAACTAATTTATTCTGCTTAAGTACCATCACTTTGTCAGGCCTCTTTACTTTCTATGTATCGAGCAAATTTGGAATAGTAATTAAAGAAAACTAAACAATACAGTTATCTCAGATAGTTATTATTGACAAATAACTAGTTAGATCCTTATTCCTAATTTATAAACAGTTATATTGGAAAACTATATGGATCTTTATCTAGATTTATATGTAATAGGAACTTCGTTGTACAAGCATGAGGCAGATTTTTCTGTTACTGATATATTTGTAACATATATTCCATTTGTATAATTATTTGTTTATGTATAGTTTTTCATCCCTTCTCAACATTTTAATCTCCAAGATAGAAACAGTTTCTGTCAGTAAAAGCTTTTTGGAAATTACGTGGATTCAGATATTGTTATTAAGGAGGAGCATTAATATTTGTTTAGTGCCTACTGAAAGTTCTAGATACTTTTGGTAGCTGTGTTTTTATGACAACCTTATAAATTGGATAGCTTGTACGTGTTTTCTTCTTGTGATCTGGAACCAATTTCAGGTCATGTCATTTATCCAAGAAGACCCAGGATTTGAATCTAGGTCTTTCACATGCTAAACCTGAAATAAATACAAATAGTAATGTCTGAATATAGTAAACCATTAGCAGGCCTGGATTTAACAGCAGTTTTAATTATTTGGGAGTGACTGTAAAGGTCCATGTTGAAGTATTTTCAGTTTTGCTGAAATGAGTTTCTGTTATTGGCAGTGAGACCCTAAGATGTACCTGACCCCAGCTAACTGCCCAGTGTCCACATCTTACTAGGACCGTTCTCTTAAGGTTGTCCTGTATTATAATTCCTATTAGGTGATAATATGTTGTTTCTTTGTAAAATATTTTTCTGAAAAAAAAAAAAAAAAAAAGCCAGCTGCTAGAAGTAAAGAAAAAATAAAGAGGTATAAGAAAGTTGTGGATCTTCACCAGAAAATGAATGTTCCTTTTTTAAACTTTTTGAATAAGTTTAAAAAAGGAATGTTTAATCCAGTATCTTTGATCTGGATGTGAATCAATCCACCACACCTAGGGAAACAAAAGTTGATTTGTGAAACATTTATTATTGAGTGTTCCAGTGCTGACAGAAATTTGCATAGTTTTTAGAGGGATTTCTTGAAAATGTCAGGGATGTTATATTCATAAATCCTGTCTTGCTATCCTTCTCTCTCACTGTCAACAATAATATTTGAAAGAGATGTGACTATTTATAAATAGCTGATACTTTACAGAAGTTAATGTCATTGTTAAAAATATCTTAAAATATTAACAAATAATGGTATCTCACAGAGTAATATAGGTATCCTTTTCTGAGTTTCACAATTGATGACAACAGAATAGTAGCTAGACCCTGGTGATGACCCCTTCTAAGGTTCTGATTTCTGATTTACCCTGTGTGTGGAACAGGCATTCTGTAATCGAAGTGACAGCTTAGTTAGGAACACTTACTATTACATACAGTAATATCATGGTTTTTGAAAGAGGATATGATAGTAAAGAAAGAGACGTATTTTTGAGGGAGCCTATATTATAAAAATAATGCAGACATGCTCTGTGTCACACAGGAGGCGAGTTATTGCAGCAATGGGAGAGCAGGGAGGCATATGATTCTTCCTTTTTTGGTCATTCAACAAGTGTTAATAGAGTAACTCCATGTAAGAACTTACCTTATAGTAACAGATAATTATAAAGCATAGGGGAGTTTCAGACTTTTTTTTGAGAGTATGGTGTAGTGGAAAGAGCATGGATATTAGAGCCAGACCCTCCTAGGTTGAATCTGTGCCACCAGTAATTAGTTGTATGAATTTAGGCAATAAGGGGCTTTAGTTTTTCCATTTGAAAACTGATATCAGTTTTATCTGGTAACTGGTAGTAATATTAGGTTTTTAAATTTCTTCATGAGATCAAAACCCTACTCATACTAGTTTAGGGCACTGGGGTCCACAGGAGTGTACTCTTACTCTCTTCAGGTATAGATGGATTCAGTGGACTCAAAGAATGGCCTCAGGACACCCCCAGTGGCTTTCTCTTGTGATATCCTTTCAGATAGGCTTTCCCCACGTGGACCTCTCTGATGGCTCTAGGCTTACATTCTTTCAGTTTAGCAAGGCCAGCATAAAAAGAGCTTCTCTTACCCATAGTTTTACCATTGGTCCTGGGATTACACCTCATTAAATAAATTGGGTCATATTTCCATTGTTGGACCTGTGGTCAGGTAGATAGCATATGATGATAGGTCAGATCTGGACCAGGTGCTAACTATTGGAACTGGGAATAGGAACTGTGGTCAGCCACATGGTCTGAACCACTTGGACTCAGAGTCAGGGTGGGTGGGTCACTATGTGAAAAAGAAGGTACTATGACCATGGGAAAAGAGAGTGGATGCTTGGCAATATAACCAGAAGATATTCACTATAATCCTCCTAATGTACGTACATGTCCTCTATTACATACGTATGCACCCTTGACAAAATGCACTCAGTTAACATAGTACAGATCTTTTACTTATGACTTTCAATGCACTTGCCACTTGCTCCCCAACAAAGGAAGACAACTCAAAGACTTGTTTAATGGCTGTTTTTAACTTTAAGTCTATGATCTCTGGGTCATTCTCTCAGTTTTGCTTGAATAAATAGGCCAAGGGTCTAGGAACTTAGGGTTAAATAATATAAGTAATTGTAGTAAAACCAGTGTTCAGAGATAGAAGGAAAATAACATAAAGACAGTAAAAACTCTCAATTAGAAAAGAGAAAAAGGAGAACCAACCTACAGAGGTTTTCTAGTCCATGATACATACGTATTTTGTTGGACAAGGATGGCAAGGACTCTTTGCTCTGACAATGGAATAAGATTTTTGATTAAGCAGTACGGCTGTCACTGGTTCTTCCTGGGAATATCTTTATTCTTTTTACCCCTGGTCACAGGAAGATTAGTACCGAGAAGAATCTCCTTAATGGGGACAGCACTTCTTCGGTGGTCCATTTTCTGTTGATGAAGCGCTGGGGTCCTGGGAACCGTGTTAGGAATTTAGCAGTAACAAATCTTTGTTGGGAATGTCTTAGGCAATACAACTCATAAAAACTAAGTTTTTATTTATTTATTTTTTATTTCTCTGCATTTGATCAACTTCTCCCAAGTACCCAAAGCCCAAGCCCTAGTTCTTGAATCTAACCATTACCTGGTATGTCTCTAAACAACTTTGACCATCACCCTAATCCAGTAGTTCTCCAATAGGGAGCATTTCATACCTTAGGGGACATTTGGCAATGTCTGGAGACATTTTTTGTTGTCACAATGGGAAGGTTGGGGCTGAGTAGGCAGATGTTACTGGCATCTAGTAAGTAGACCCCAAGGTACTGTTAAGCATCCTATACAACAGCCCCCGACAACAAAAAGTTTTCCAGTTAAAAATATCTGTAGTACTGAGGTTGAGAAATCATGTAAATCCTAGTCTTTTCAATTTCCTTCTTGACTTTTGTCTATAGGCAATTCAGAGCAACTTCTGGAGGTAACTAACACAGATAATTTGTCCCTGCCTCTGGGCTGTTTCATAGTGGATGGTTCTTTATGATGGGTAAACACCTTCTTTGCTAGAATGCTTGAGGAGGAGCCTGGGGCATTAGGCTTCTCTCACTCTTTGTTTTTGTGTGGTTAAGGGCCTTATTTTAGTTTAGGGATATTTGATTTTCAGCCTCCTAAATTGCAATATCAGCTATCTTGGATTTGTAATGAAAGACTGAAAAAATTTTTCTTTTATTAAGACTTCACTCAAAATATGCTTCTTTTTTTGAAGGAACTCTGAAGAGTACTACATAGTAGGTAATATACCGACAGCCTAACATTTTTACTGAGTGCCCTACAGTTCTATCCTTAGTAGACACATAGCCTGATTTATGAGTTGGCAATTTACCAGCTGTATATGCTTCTAAAGGAACCCTGACTTCTTACTCTGCAATAGAGGGATACCAGATACCAGATTCTTCCACTTTCTATTATTGATTCAGTTCTACGTTTTAGGCTATCATTTGTATTACCTGATTTTGGCATACATTTTTATATTCATCTGGCTTCTTTTGGACAACAGTGATAGAAACTCAATTAAAATAAGTTAATCCTTTCCATTTCTGTAAGTGGTAACACTTTCCTTGTTTTTGTTCAGACCCCAAACCTTGAAGTTATTCTTCACTCTTTTTCTTTCCCTTCCCCCACGTAATCATTCAGGTATTCTGTTGACTTCAGAATATATCAGAAATATGCCAGTTCTCACTACCTCTGTTAGGGTCATTCTACTTCAACATTGCCTTTTCTCTCCTACATAACTCCTAACAAGTCTCCTTGCTACTACTGTTGCTCTCAGAATGTTAGTGTCACCCTTTTTGAAAAGTAAGAGATCGTGTCACTTCTTTGCTCAGAATCTTTCAGTAATTTCCCATGTGACTTAGAGTACAAGCTCAAAGTCCTTCAGATGAGCTAGTGTTGTGGTCCTGTTCTCCCTCATGCAGGATCTTTCTCTGAACTCTGATTTTTCTATTGTCTCTACCATTCACTCCCTGCAGGCCTCCATGCTCTTTCTTAAATAGATGCTTTATTATACTTACTGTACTCCTGGCCTGGAATGCCCCTCTCCAGATATCCATATGACTTACTTCCTTATCTCTTTTAGGTCCTTGCTCAAATATTACTTCATCTGTAAAGTTTTTAATCACCTAACATAAATTTGAAATCTCTTACCTCCCTCATACTTCTTGTTACCTTTTCCTACTTTCTCTTTATAACACTTATCATCACTTAATACTGTGCATTTCACTTATTTATTTTGTATTTTATTTCCTCTCTCTAGAATATAATCTTGATGAGGGTGGGAACTTTTGTCTGTTTTCTTGTGTAGGCAAGTGCATGGCACGTAGCTTAGTATATTCTCAGTGAATATTTGTTGAATGAATTAATAAATAGAAAAATAATTTATTGCCTCATGTAACCATTAATTCTGAAATGCCGATGGGAAGAGTGTCGCGGTCCTGGCCGGCAAGACCGTGTGTTGCTGTGGAATGCTTGTCCTATATCCCCGGACAAGTGACGAGCAAATTCACACGGACTAAAGGAATCTGGTGGAGAAAAAGGGATGTCGAGCCGCTCTCTAAGTGAGAGAGTGCTAGGGCTTGCGTGGTTGCTCTCTTAGTAAGAGAAAGAGGGCCTGAGGGAGAGCAAGGGTGAGGATGAGAAAGGGCCAGGGAGAGGGTGGGAGAGTGTGAGTGTCAGGGAGGGCCAGGGAGAGCGAGAGCGAGAGCGAGAGTGAGTGAGCGTGAGCAAGTGCCAGGGAGAGGGTGAGAGAGTGTGAGAGGCCCAGAGCAGGCCAGAGAGAGAGGGCTGGCCTGCATGGCCACTCTCTGTCAGAGAGAGAGAGAGGGAGAGAGTGTGAGGGCCTGGTCCCCTCCCCTGGACAGGCTTTTATTGACACTCTAGGTACATTACATCCAGGATGGTTCTCATTAACTATGCACAAGGTCGCTTTAGGTGGTTACCATAACAAAAGAAAGAATGTTGCTAATCCCTTCAAGATAAAGGTCATTTGCAAATGTAAAGGGAAAAGAGGTTGAACTGGTTACACCCAATTTTGAGAAGTTTTGCATAGATTTTAGGAAGTTACTTTAAAGTTATGCAGTAAACATTTGTTTCCTCAATTCAGGGTGAGGGAGTTTTTAGCAAAAGCAAGTCTCAAAGCAGCCTAGGTGCAATGCAGGCCTGATTTCCCATGGAAGACCTATTCACGGATGTTCTCTGCACGCCACACGTGTCTGTGTTCAGAACCAGAGCTGAGCCACTAGATCACATCACACATGGATAGGTTCCCTATAAGAGAGTACCCTGCAGAGGGAGATTACTCATTTAACAAATTTCTCAGGGGAGACAGGGAAAGTGTCTAGGTTTATACTAAAATACATGTAAATATAAATAAAAATATAAAGTAACATAATAAACATAAGTTAAAAAAATAATATAGGTGAATGTTTTCCAGGGCAGGGAAGGAGAGGGATTTATTTCTCCAAAGCTCATCGGAGGTCTCTATCTGTAAGGGAGACACTGTCTCTAGTTTCTAAGGCTGTCTGTCATGCAAATATCCTTATAGTACCTTTTGCTCAGAAGGCTCTGATTACGCAGCAACAGGAGAAATTCAGAGAAAATTGTTTCCCAACAGTCATTCTAAGGTTTCAGCAAGTATGTCTATTCGTACCTCAACTCAGGTGTGATTAGATCTAGGGGCAAAATGTTTTCAGAGTTTTCTTCATATCTCTTTCCATCTCTTAGCAATTATTTTCTCTGGTTGGCTCACTGTCAAGTAGATACTTATGTCCTTTCAGTTTAGCAACCTCAACTGAAAGATAACTTTCTGAGTAATTCTTGCAGAATTGAGTGTTGTCAGTCCTATTGGGTTACATACCCATTCCTAAACTACCGCTTAGGGGAGGGAATATGCTGATTGTCCAGACCTGGGTGGGTCATGCACTTATTCCAAGAACATTGTGCCCATTCCAGGAACTTGAGAGTGGAAATGATTAGTGCCACCCAACATGGATTGAGAATAAGAGAAGGGTAGTTCAACAGAAAAAAATTGAATGCTGCCAGCAATAGAAAGGGAGTGAAAAATAACACAGGTCTGTCACTTACATGCCATGCAACTCATGCACATATAAAAAAAACAATCTTGTTGTATATAGGCACTCTTGCCTCATCTATTTTTCACCTAACAAGAGATTTTCCTTGAAAACAGGATTTTAAATGGATACAAAATTATATTTAAATTTGTTGCTTAATTTTAGAATTTTGTTTTGTCAGAATTAGATTCTTACTTATTAGAGAAGTAAGAGGAGTAGAGGTGGGACAGAGAAGTAGGACCAGGACTAGGCTGAGGCATGAGAAATGCCGAGGACACAAAATAAGACTTTTAGAGTGACACTTGCACGACCCCAAGAGTGAACGTGTCCGTCAATTTTGCACCCTAGGTGCTTCTCTTGCCTTGCTGTAGTTCTGGTTGTGAGGAGAAGCACAGTTAAGGAATCGAAACTATAATTGACTATAAGTGTGAGTTAGAGATGGCTACCTGTGCAGTTGGGGAACTTAGTGGGGAAGATTAAGGTTCACCAGAAAGTCATTATTATACATTTTTAATTCATCTACAGAAAGCTTTGATGAGTTTTGATAAGGATAATAACATCTTTGAAGTAATACAAGGAATTTTAAATCATGGGTTTATAGTAGGTTGAACAAATAAAATGTTCCATTTAGAGATTCTACCAAGGAAGTTGTTACTTATTTTTAACCCCAATTATTTCAATACCAAGTGGAAAAAATACTGTTGTTTTTTTTTTCATTGAAAAATATAATGTACCCTGGCTGGTGTGGCTCAGTGGATTGAGTGACAGCTTGCAAACCAAAGGGTTGCAGGTTCGATTCCCAGTCAGGGCACATACCTGGGCCACAGGCTGGGTCCCCAGTGGGGGGCACGTGGGAGGCAACCACACATTGGTGTTTCTCTCTCTCTCTCCTTCCCTTCCCTTCTTTCTAAAAATAAATAAAATATTAAAAAAATATAATGTAGAGAAAAGACTTGAGTTGGAGGGTGATGCATAAATAACACATGGGAACTCTATCTTCTTGAACAAGACACTTGGTGCTGCTCAATGTTGGCATGGAATCCTCTTTGAATTGCTGTTGTTTTTGTTTTTAGATCTTTGAAAATAACTGTTTCTTTGTCACAGTGAGAGACCAATACATGGAATTTTAGATATCTTCCAACTATCTTTGCTGCTAGAAAAGAGAGGCTAAAAAATTTCAAATGAAATGGATTGTCCAGTAACTTTGGAGGTCTGTCTTTTTTAAAAAAGAATTATTTATTGATTTTAGAGAGAGATAGGAAGGGAGATTGAGATCAAGAGTGAGAGAGAAAGAGAAAGAAACATGGATTTGTTGTTCCACTTATTCATGCATTCATTGGTTGATTCTTGCACATGCCTGATTGGGGATTGAACCTGTAACGTTGGTGCACAGAGATGACTACTATAACCAGCTGAACTACCTGGCTAGGGCCTGGGAGTCTGTCTTAAGAGTGGGATTAGGTAACATATATAATGTATACATTTAGGTATACACTCACTATATTTTGTTCCTTTAGAAATCTTTATAAGTAATACTGTTTACTGTATTATTTCTGGGGGTTCAATTGAAGATACTCTATTAATAGAGTGCAGTGTAGAAGAGAAGTTGTGATTAGAGTTTTCAAGTTTAAATATCATTTTAAATCATGAATTATCATTTAATACTAAAATTCTTTTTTTAAGTATATTTTTTTGATTACACTATTACAATTTTCCCAATTTCCCCCCTTTATCCCCTCTCTTTCATGTACCCCCAGCCCTCCAGCATTGCCCCCCTTTAGTTCATGTCCATGGGTTGTACTTACACGTTCTTTGAAATCTGTTTCCTAAACCATTTTTTACCTCTCCCGTCTATCATATGCCTATTAATCATGCTTCTTATTCCCTGTACCTTTATCCCTCTATTCCTCCCCTCCCCCTCCCCACTGAAAACCCTCCAGGTGATGTCCATTTCCCTGCTTCTGTTCCTGTTCTAGTTGTTTGCTTAGTTTTTGTTTTAGTTGTTTTTCTTTTTTTTTTAGGTTCATTTGTTGATAGTTGTGGTCATTTTACTGTTCATAGCTTTTGATCTTCTTCAATTTCTTAGATAAGTCCCTTTAACATTTCATAAATTAAGGGCTTAGTGATGAGGAACTCCTTTAATTTGACCTTATCTAGGAAGCACTTTATCTGCCTTCCATTCTAAATGATAGCTTTGCTGGATAGAGTAATCTTGGATGTAGGTCCTTGCCTTTCATGACTTTGAATACTTCTTTCCAGCCCCTTCTTGCCTGTATGGTTTCTTTTGAGAGAAATCAGCTGATATTCTTATGGACACTCCTCTGTAGGTAACTCTCTCCTTTCCTCTTGCTGCTTTTAAGATTCTCTTTTTACCTTTAATCTTGGGTAACTTAATGATGATGTGCCTTGATGTGTTCCTCGTTGAGTCCAACATCTTTGGGACTCTCTGAGCTTCTTGAACTTCCTGGAAGTCTATTTCCTTTGCTGGATTGGGGAAAATTTCCTTCATTATTTGTTCAAATAAGTTTTCAATTTCTTACTGTTGTTCTTCTCCTTCTGGTACCCCTATAATTCAGATATTGGAATGTTTAAAGTTGTCCCAGAGGTTCCTAAGCTTCTCTTCATTTTTTTGAATTCTTGTTTCTTCATTCTGTTCTGGCTGGCTGATTATTTCTTCCCTTTGTTCCAAATCATTGATTTGAGCCCTGGTTTCCTTCCTGTCGCTGTTGTTTCCCTGAATATTTTGCTTTATTTTACTTTGGGTATCCTTCATTTGCTCTTTCATTTTTTGACCAAGCTCAGTCAGTTCTGTGAGCATTTTGATTACCAGGGCTTTGAACTCTCCATCAGATAGGTTGGTTATCTACTCATTGCTTAGCTGTCTTTCTGGACTTCTGCTCTGTTCTTTCATTTTGGGCCATACTTTTTTGTTCGGGGCACCTGATAAGTTGTAAGGGGGTGGGGCCTTAGGTATTCACCCGGGCACAGCAACCCTCCTTGCTGCCCTGTGGCACTGCCTATGGGGAGGGGCCAGAGAGGGAACAATGCAGCTTGCTTGCTCGGCTGTAGCCCACTTTCCAACGAACACTCATGTGAGACTGGGAGTTTCTCCTACCCCGGCAACCCCCACCATGGTCCACAGTCAGCTTTGAGTCTCAGTTTCCCATTCAGCCAGCCCTGCCCATACTGTATGCCACCTCGCTGAGGGTTCTCTCAGCCAGCCCCACCTGAACGGTTCGCCGCCTTACCTCAGGTTCTCTCTGTCGCCCGTCTTACCAGTCTGGTTGGTCTGGTTGACTGTTTCTTCAATTCCTTGGTTGTCTGAGTTCTATGTAGTTTGATTTTCTGGCACTTCTGGTTGTTTATTAATTTTAGATTGGTTGTTATCCTGCTTTTGGTTGTGCAAGGAAGCAAAGGGTTTCTACCTATGCCTCCATCTTGGCTGGAACTCCTCTTTTCTTCTGAATGATACAAAAATTCTTATCAAAGCCTTACTTTACACCAAACAGTACAACTCAGAGAAAACTGCATTTCACCTTGGAATTTTATTGGTTCAGTAATCACTTGTTTGGTGGCTACAGTGTTCCAGGTATTGTTGTAGTATGCTGCTATATTAAGATAACAGTCCCTGTCTTCAATTATATCATAGTTCAGTGGAAGTAGAGGGATATAATAACACTTTCATTATATGTAGATTAGATTTACAACCAATTCTAGCATTGAGAATCTTGCCAAATTTAGAAGAGAATAAAATGCTGGTCTGGGGGAAGTGGGGCAAAGGAGGAACCCTTTGAAAATGGGTAAAAAGCTTAAAAGAATAGGAGACTTGGAAGATATTTACATGTTTGGTCAGTTTCCTGACCAGAAGGAAAGGAGTAATCTTACTGGTAACATCAATGAAATGTCCTCTGATTTGTATGAAAGTTAAGGAAGTAGGAGAAATGACAGGAAACAGAATAGGGAAACAGAAATAAGGAGCTTAAAAGAAGGGGTGAGCCAAGTATAAACCAAGAAGTTGGGATTAGAAATATGAGGATGTGAGGCAAGAAAATCAGAAACTGGGAGACGGCTGTAAACTGCATATACTCTTATTGACATCAGTGAGAAGAGAGCTAGTGACCAAGAAACATCTTAGGAATTCTCGTTTCAGGGGTTGAGAGAATAGCCAATGCAAGGGTCATGCTTTGACATACTGTTAGAGAAAGTATGTGTGTGCCAGGAGAATCCTTGCTAAACCTTTCCAGCCTCTGCAAAATTTTTCTCACATAGTTAATTACTTCTTTAGGCTTAATAATATATTAACAAGTGTAGTTTCTTCTTCTGATGTGCTTCAAACTTGAAATTAGTTTTATGCTGCGAAAATGGAGAAAAACATGAATTACCTATTCAAAACTCAGGAAATAGTTTAGAAGAGAAGGTAAGATACGTTTCTCATTGGGAAATTTGTGGGAAGAAAAGGGAGAAGGTAAGCAGGGGATAAAGTTAAGTAAGACTAACATTCTTATTCTTAATGTGGTAAACGGGAGAAAATGCCACATTGGACCTCCAGTTGAGCGTTTTTTACCTGTTATTTTTTTTTTTTTTTTGTAGTGTACAGTTCTGACTCTTTGAATTTCTTCTTGCAGCTCCTGTTTTCTGGCTAGACCTATGATCATACCTGTGAGACTTCATTGAAAGTTTTATCAAGTGTCTTCCTCATCCCTGGTGTATAATCCTTCAACATGGACCTGCTGCTTTAGCTAAGATATGGCCAGCAATGAGTATTAGGAAGGTAGGATTACATTACTCTTCTTAGTAAATTACTAAAATAAAAGTAAAACAGTTATTTTTATATTACTAAATAATTATTAACATAATTTCTTTTTCCTTTGAAAGTTTTCGTTTGTCCTGATTTTGTAGTGTTTATGTTATTCTCCTATCTAGGTAGGCTGTAATCATTTTATATTTGTGTTATTTATCTTACTGAACTCTCTATTATTTGTGATGTAATCATTATTATTTTTTTAATTAACACTTGTAATCAGCAGAATCTCAATCTATATGTCTTTCCCAGCCGGTGTGTCCACCAGTCCTTTATTTTCAACTGCCTGACACTAAACTCAAATATCTTAGTTTTCTTCTTAAACACTTGATTCTTTTTCTGGTTTATTTATTTCTATTTATAGTATTATTAGTCCCATTTTCTAATATAGTCATATATTCATTTACTATTTCATTCATTTATTTGGTATATATTGATAGGCTTCTATTAAGTATCAGACAGACAGTTTGCTGCTTTTCAGAATATAATGATGAATAAAGTGGATATCCTGTTCTTATAGCTTATTGTAAAGTGGGGACAGGTTTAAAAATAAACTGACAAAATAATTATAAATTGTGATAAATTTTGTGAAGGACAGCAAAAAAGCAAATAATTTGGTAATAAGGAGCTATTTTAGAGAGGATGGTTACAAAAAGCTTTTCTAAGAGTTAGTGTTTAAGATGAGTCCTATGAAAGAGCTATTTTAAGAGTGGGTGGGGTGTGTATGCATGTGTGTGGTATTTTTGGAGGGGAAAGCATTCTCATTAAAAGGGATGGTAAAATGAAATAAGTTAAACAAGAGAAAGGCAAATATTGTATGTTTTCACTTACAGCTGGAATCTTAAAATACTAAATTCAGAGAAATAGGAAGTTAAATGCTCATTGCCACTGGCTGGATAATGGGGTAAATGGGGAGAGGCTTGGTCAAAGGGAACAGACTACCAGCTGTGAGATAAATAACATCTGGAGATATAATGCCTAGCCTGGTGACTATAATTAACAACAATACTACTGTGATACACACTTGAAAGTTGTTTATAGAATAGATCTTATAGATCTTAAATGTTATCACCACATATAAACAATCATAACCTTACTGTGATAATCATTTTGCAATATATATATGTGTGTTGAATCATTACTTTGTACACTTAAACTTACATCTGTTATATGTCAATAGTATTTCAGTTAAACTGGGGGAAAATAAAAGGAAGGAATAGTGGGTACAATGACTTTGAAGGAAGAAAGAGCTTGGTGAGTTTGAGGTACAGGAAAAGTCGCAGTGTGGCTGACTTAGAGAGGCAGAGATGGGTGGAAAGAGGTTATAGAACTATGCAGAGCTTTGAAGGGTTTGGCAAGAGGTTTATATTTTATTCTAAATAATATTAGCTGCTGTGTAAGGAATGGATTGTCTGGGAGTGAAAGAGGAAGCAGACAGTTTTAGGAGCTGGGGTGAGAGATAGTGGTGGCTTGATAGGGTATAGCAACAAAAAAGAGATAGATGAATTTGATATGTGCTTTTTTGAGTCAGGATTTATGGGACTCGTGGATAGTGGAAAGAGAGATCATACTGAAGGAACTCCAAGATTTGTGTATTTTGAGCATCTGGGTATGCTGACATTATGTACAGAAACCTTTTAGACAACTCTCTTTCCCATTATGTCAAGGAATGGATATTTTACCAAAACGGAAATTTATTACAATGCTAGAAATAATGTTAGTGTTGTAAATAAAAACATGTGGCAAATTTGTACTGTGTACTAGTTAATACTTTATATTGCTTTTCTCCCTGAAATTTAATTTATATGACAGTTAATTATAAATTTAATTTAATTTCACTTCAGAATTTTCTGGAATGAAAATAATTGGCTATAATTTTTTAAAAATATATTTTATTGATTACGCTATTACAGTTATCCCAATTTTTCCCCCTTTGGTCCCTTCGCGTGGTACTGCCCTTCCCTCCAGCAATCCTGCCTCTTACTTCATGTCCATGGGTCATGTGTGTAAGTTCTTTGGCTTGTCCATTTTTTATACTATTCTTAATATCCCCCTGTCTATTGGCTGCTACCAATTGTGCTTCTTAATCCCTGTACCATTTCTCCCATTCTCCTCCTTCCCTCTCCCAGCTGTTAGCCCTCCAAATGATATCCATACCAATGCTTTTGTTCCTGTTCTGGTTGTTTGCTTAGGGTTTTTTTTTTTTTTTCTTTTTTAGATTCAGTTGTTGATAATTGTGAATTTGTTGCCTTTTTAATGTTCATGGTTTTGATCTTCTTCATCTTAACTAAGTGCCTTTAACATTTCGTGTAATAATGGGTTGGTGATGATGAACTCCTTCAGCTTTAATTTATCTGGGTAGCACTTTGTCTGTCCTTCCATTCTAAATGAGAGCTTTGTTGGATAGAGTAATCTAGGTTGTCGGTCCTTGCTTTTCATGTCTTTGAATACTTTTTGCCACTCACTTTGCCTGCAAAGTTTCTTTTGAGAAATCAGCTGATAGTCGTATGGGAACTCCCCTGTAGGTAACGAACTGCTTTTCTGTTGCTGCTTTTAAGATTCTGTCTTTATCTTTAACCTTTGGCATATATTAAGTATGAAGTCTTTTGGTGTGGTCCTCTTTGTATCCATCTTGTTTGGGACTCTGTGCTTCCTGGGCTGGCATATCTATTTCCTTCACCAAATTAGGGACATTGTCTTTCATTATTTTTTCAAATACGCTTCAATTCTTGCTCTTCCTCTTCTCCTTCTGGCACCCTTATGATTTGGATGTTGGTATGTTTAAAATTGTCCCAGAGTTTCCTAAGCTTGTTCTTGTTTATTTTAATTCTGTTTCCTTTCTGCTCTTCTGATTGAATGCTTTTTGCTTCCTTGTGTTCTAAATCATTGACTTCATTGATTCTTGGCTTCCTCTCCACTGTAGGTTCCTTGGAGATTGATCTTTATTTCACTTAGTGTAAACTTCATTTCTTCCCTTATGTTTTTGCTGTACTCAATGAGTTCTTTGAGCATCCTGATCACCAGTGTTTTGAACCCTGCATCTGATACATATGCTATCTCTTTTGTTTAGTTTTTTTTTTTTCTGAGATTTTGTTCTGTTGTTTCATCAGGGCCATATTTCTTTGTCTCCTCAATTTGGCAGCCTCCCAATGTTTGTTTCTGTGTATTTGAAAGAGCTGCTTTTACTCCCTCTTAGTAGTGTGGCCTATGTAGAAAAGGCACCTCTAAATTGTGTGGGACAGAGCCTTAGGAAATTGCCAGAGCGGGAAACCTACTTTACTGCTTTGTGGCTCTGTGTGTGTGTGTGTGGGATGGGGGGAGGGGTTCTGAGAGGGGACAGTACTGCTGCCTGGCTTCTGGAGGTTTGCCCTCCTGAGGCACTTGCCCCATTTCCAATCACTTCACCCACTTCCTGTATTTGACTGGCTCCCTCCCAGTTGCTGCCCTGGCGGTGAATCCCAGAGGGGGTGGATTTGCATAAGTTTGACTCTAAATGATAGCTTTGTTGGGTAGAGAAATCTTGACTGTAGGTCCTTGCTTTTAATGATTTTGAATATTTCTTGCCAATCCCTTCTAGCCTGCAAAGTTTCTTTTGAGAAATCGCTGACTATCTTATGGGAACTCCTTTGTAGGTAACTCTCTGCTTTCTCTTGCAGCTTTTAAAATTTTCTCTTCATCTTTAACCTTTGGCATTTTAATTATGATGCGTCTTGGTGTGGTCCTCTTTGGATCCAACTTGTTTGGGACTCTCTGTGCTTCCTGGACTTGCATGTCTATTTCCTTGACCAAATTAGGGGTTAAAGAACATTTTTTCAAATAGATTTCTAATTTCTTGCTCTTTCTCTTCTCCTTCTGTCACCCCTATGATGCAAATGTTGGAAAGCTTGAAGTTGTCTCAGAGGCGTATGATGTTAATTCTTCCAGTCCATGAACAGGCTATATGCTTCCATTTATTTGTATTTTCCTTAATTTCTTTCTTCAGTGTTATTACAGGTCTTTTATCTCCTTGGTTAAATTTATTCCTAGGTACTTTTTTTTGTTGTGATAGAAAATAGGATTTTCTTCTTAGTTTTTCTTTCTGATCATTGTTGGTATACAAAAATGCCATCGATTTCTTAATGTTGATTTTGTATCCTTCTCCTTTACCAAATTTACTTATTAGATTGAGTAATTTTTGGTGGAATCTATAGGGTTTTCTATGTACACTATCATGTTGTCTGAAAATAATGACTGTTTTACTTTCTCCTTTCCATATTTGGATGCCTTTTATATCTTTTTGTTTGATTTCTGTGGCCAGAACTTCCAGTACTCTGTTGAAAGAGTGATGAAAGTGGACACTCTTGTCTTGGTCCTAATCTTAAGGGAAACACTTTTAGTTTTTTCCATTGAATATGATGTAGATTTCTCATACATGGCCTTTATTATGTTGAGGTATGCTCCTCTGTTCCCACTTTGCTAAGTGTTTTTATCATAAATGGGTACTGGATTTTATCAAGTGCTTTTTCAGCATCTATTGACATGATCATGTGATTTTTGTCCTACATTTTGTTTATGTGATGTATTATGTTTATTGATTTGCAAATATTGTACCATTCTTGCATCCCTGGGGTAAATACTACTTGTTCATGGTGTATGTTCTTTTTAATATATTGCTGGATCCAGTGCTAGTATTTTGTTAAGGATTTTAGCATCTGTGCTCATCATAGATATTGGCCTATAATTTCCTTTCTTTATTGTGTTTTTATCTGGTTTTGGAATTAAGATAATACTGGTCTTGCACAAAGAGTTTGGGAGTCTTTGTCTTGAAGTTTTTGGAATAGTTTGAGAACCGTAGGTGTTAGTTCTTCTTTGAATGATTTTTAAAATTCAGCTGTGAAACCACCTGGTCCAAGGCTTTTGTGTGCTGAGAGTTTTTTGATTACTGCTTCAACTTTGCTCGTTGTTAGATTCTGTTCAGGTTTTTGCCACTTCCTGATTCAGTTTTGGAAGATTGTATGTTTCAAGAAATTTATGCATTTCACCCAGGTTGTCCAATTTCTTGGCATATAGTTGTCCATAGTAATTTCTTACAATTCTTTGTATTTCTGTGATATTGGTTCTAACTTCTCTTTCATTTTTGATTTTATTTATTTGGGTCCTCTCTTTTTTTCTTGATGAATCTGGTTAATGGTTTTTCGATTTTGTTTATCTTTCAAAGAACTGTCTTCTGGATTCATTGATCCTTTGAATTGTCTTTTTTTAAAGTCTTTGTGTTATTTAATTCTGTTCTGATCTTGATTATTTTTTTTCCTTCTGCTCACTCTGGGCTTTATTTGTTGTTGTTCCTATAGTTGTTTTAGATGTAGGGTTAGATTGTATATTTGAGATTTTTCTATCTTTTTTAGGTAGGCCTGCATTAGGTAGTCCATTGCTATGGACTTCCTGCACAGGACTGTCTTAGCTGTGTCCCATAGGTTTTGGGTTGTTGTCTTGTTCATTTTTATTTGTTTCCAGAAACTTTTTGATTTCTTCCTTGATCTCATTGTTAACCCATTCATTATTTAATAACATGGCATTCAGCCTCCGTGTATTTGAATGTTTTGAGTTTTTTTCTTGAGGTTGCCTTCTAGTTTCAGGCAATTGTG
This sequence comes from Macrotus californicus, assembly GCA_007922815.1. Taxonomy (NCBI): domain Eukaryota; kingdom Metazoa; phylum Chordata; class Mammalia; order Chiroptera; family Phyllostomidae; genus Macrotus; species Macrotus californicus. The sequence goes on from VMDR010016680.1 coordinate 19,363, forward strand.
ATCTGAAAAGATGCTTCATGTGATTTCAATTTTCCTGAATTTGTTAATGTTTGTTTAGTGTTCTACTGGTTTAGTGATTTATTTTTGAAAAGGGTCCATGTGCATTTCAGAAGAATGTACATTTTGCTTCATTGGGTTGAAATGTTCCGTAAAAATCAATGAAGGCCATTTGATCTAGAGTGCTTTTAAAGCCACTATAGAAGATTTTTTTTGTTTGGAAGATATTTATACTGTTGACAATGGGGTGTTACAATCCCCTAAAATGATTGTATTGCTGTGTATCTCTTTCTTAAAGTCATCCAAATTTCTTTATATATTTTGGTGCCTTTATATTGGGTTCATATATATTTATAAGAGTTATATCCTCTTGTTTGCTCCCTTCAGTATTATGTTGTGATCTTGTAGGTCTCCTGCTTTTGTTTTTAAGTCTATTTTTTCTGATATAAATATTGCTACCTGGGCTTTTTTTCATGTCCATTTGCATGGAATATTTCTTTCTATCCCTTCACTTTTAGGCTGTGTGTATCTTTTGTTTTGAGATGGGGCTCTTTTAGACAGCATATATGCAGGTAATATTTTCTTACTCATTCAGCTACCCTGTGTGTTTTGATTGAACATGTAATCTATTTTCATTTAAGGCTATTATTGATAGGTGTTTGTTCATTACCATTTTTTCCACTTTGTACCTGTTTCCTTTCCCTCTCTATTTCTTTTTCTTCTTAAAGTAGTCTCTTTCGGCCTCGCTTGTAATGCTGGTTTGGTTGAGCTGTACTCTTTTACCCTATGTTTGTCTGAAAAGCTCATTATTTCTCTTTCCATTTTGAATGAAAGCTTTGCTGGAGAGAGTAGTCTTTGTTGCAGGTCTGTGCTTTTCTTTACTTGAAATATTTCATGCCAGCCCCATTTGCCTTGTAGTGTTCCTGTTGAAATATCAATTGGCAGCCTATTGTAGTTCCCTTGTATGTTATTAGCTGTTTCTCCCTTGCTGCCTTTAAGATTCTCTCTCTGTCTTTAAATTTTGCCATTTTAATTGTGATTTTTTTTTTTTTTTTTTGGAGTGGGCCTCTTTAGATTTATGTTTATTGGGACCCTCTGTGCTTCATGAACTTGTGTGACTTTTTACCTTACCAAGTTAGGGAAGTTTACTGTCATTATTTTTTCTAACAGGTTTTCTATCTCTTGCTCATTTTCTTCTCCTGCTACCCCTATGATGCGGCTATTGTTATGCTTCATGTTGTTCCAAAGGTCCCTTAAACTCTCTTCATTCTTTTGGAGTCTTTTTTAATGTTTTTGCTCTGTGTGTTTTTCTGCATTATCTTCCAACTTGCTGATTTATTTTTCTGCTTTATCTAGCTTGATTTTTCATTCCTTCTGGTATATTCCTCATTTCAGATATTGTATTCTTCATTTCCACCTAGTTCTTATTCATAGTTCTGTGTCCTTTTTCATGTTGATGTAGTTCCCTCTATGTTTCTTATAGTTTTCATTAAGTTTCTTGAATGTCCTTATAACCTTGAACTCTATGTTTCATAAATTTCTTGCTTCA
>VMDR010016681.1:0-20909 GCA_007922815.1 Macrotus californicus
TTTTCCCATTACTGTTAGTTCCCTGTACATTTTCCTTCATTTCCCTTATCGTATCCTTCATTTGTTCATCTAATTTGTGACCAAATTCAACCAAGTCTGTGAGCATCCTGATTACCAGTGTTTTGAACTGTGCATCTGATAGGTTGGCTATCTCTTCATTGCTTAGTTGTATTTTTTCTGGAGCTTTGATCTGTTTTTTTATTTGGGCCATTTTTGTTGTCTTGGCATGCCTATTACATAGTAAGGGGCGGAGCCTTAGGTGTTCACCAGGGTGGGGCAACCAGGTCGCTGCGTTGTGACACTGTATGTGGAGGCGCGTCCAAAAGGGAACAATGGCCGTTGCTCCACTCTCTGCTGGTTTTCGGTGACTTTCTTCGCTACCCAGTCAAATTGGGCCCTTCTGGTGCTGATTCTGACACTGATTCCCAGGTGGGTGGGCTTGTGCACGTTCTGGACCCTGTGGGTCTCTCCAACGAGCTCTCCTGTGAGGCTGGGAGTTTCTCCCGCTGCCGCTGCCTCAACCCCCACAGGCGCTTCCAATCAGAGGCTTTGAGGCTTTATTTTCCCGTGCTAGAACTCTGGGTTGCGGAGTCTGTCTCACTCTCCACTTGTTCCTCCCGGTTTATCTGCATGAGGGTGTGGGACTGCTCAATCCGCCGCCACGCCTTGACCCGATCCATGCCCTGTCACGCGAGTCCTCTCCACCCGGCTCCCTGGCTCCGCCACTCCTACTGGTCTGGATGAATGTTTCTTCTTTAATTCCTTGGTTGTTGGATTTCCATACAGTTCAATTTTCTGTCAGTTCTAGTTATTTTTTGTTTTAAAATTTGTTGTTGTCCTTCTTTTGGTTGTGCGAGGAGGCACAGTGTGTCTACCTACACCTCCATCTTGGCCAGAAGCCTGGAATTCCCCCTTTAGATGGTCTTAGCACCCTTGTCAAAAATCAGTTGGCCATAATTATGCGAGTTTATTTCTGAGTTTTCAGTGTTCATTTTTGTATATTGATACTGTATACTGTATACTTTGTATATTGATTCCACTACTAGGCTAAATTCTTTTATTAATTCTAATATGTGTTTAGTAGATTCTGTAGGATTTTTTATATACAAAAATCATGTTATCTGTGAATAAACATAGCTTTAGTCTTCCTTTTCAATATTAATTTCTTCTATGTCTTTTCTTGGCCTAATTGCTCTGGCTAGAACCTGTAGTATAATATGAAATAGAGGTGGTGAGAACAGACATCCTTGTCTTCCTTCTGATCATCGAGGGGAAACCAGTAAGTATGGTGTTGAGTGTGGGTTTTTATTAGGTTGTGGATGATCTTTTTTCACTCCTAGTTTGTTGAGTGTTTTTATCATGAAAGAGTTGCATTTTGTCAATTGTGTTTTTTTTCTGAGTCTATTGAACTGTCATGTGCTTTTTGTTTGTTTTAAAGATTTTATTTATTTATTTTTAGAGAAAGTGGGGGAAAAGAGGGAGAAAGAGAGGGAGAGACACATTGATGTGTGAGAGAAACATCAATCAGTTGCCCCTTGTACATGCCCCAGCTGGGAATGACACTAGCAACCCAGGCATGTGCCCTGACCAAGAATTGAACCAGAGACATTTTGCTTTGTGGGACAATGCTCAACAAACTAAACCACACTGGTCAGAGATTTTTATTTTCCATTCAATAGATGTGATGTATGACATTGAATTTCAGTTGTTGAACCAATCTTGTGTTTCTAGGATAAATCCCATTAGTTTGTGGCATATAATTTTTTTTAATGTAGCTAGGCCTGCTTTGCTAGCATTTTTTATAATATTTTAGTTCATAACATTTATTGGTCTGTAGTTTTCATTTCTTGTGATGTTTTTGGTTTTGGTATGACAGTAACATCGGTTTCATATAAAGAGTTGGGAAGCATTCCTTCATTCTTGAGGTTTTTTAAGGAGTTTGTGAAAAATGGGTATTAATATTTTTTTAAATATTTGGTGGAATTTGGTGGTGAAGCCATCATGGTGGGTTGGGCCTTTTCTTTGTGGGTAGTTTTATATATATATATATATATATATATATAACTACTTGAATCTCTTCACTTATTATAGATCTGTACAGATTATTTATTTGAGTCAGTTTCAGTAATTGTATCTTTCTAGGAATTTATCCTTTCATCTAATTTATCTAATTATTGACATACAATTTTTCATGGTATTCCTTCACAATTCTCTTTAAAATTTCTTTAGGGAGTGTACTGTCCCCTCTATAATTTCTGTGATTTGGGTCTTACCTTTTTTTTTATCTGTGTGTCATTAAGAGAAAATTGTTTTTCTATTCACACAGATCACATTTCTCACAGTAAATGCCTAAATGTGTAGGATTTTCTGCACCAAGAAATTCTCCAGTTCTCTGCAGATGCCAATGGGGTGTCCTACAATTTAATTTAATTCTGACACTAACTACCCAGAGTTAGTGCAAACCCCACAGGTTAATTAAGGGCTCTCCCACAAGATTGCTGCCACTTCAGATGATGGTTGCAAGTAGTGAGTTCCAAGGCTAACTACACTTCTGTCCAACTTGGATCAAAGTCAGAAGTTCCCACGACACCCTCCTCAGATCCACTAATTTGCTTTATTTTTTTTAATTATTTTTATTGATTATGCTATTACACTTGTCCCAATTTTCCCCCTTTGCCTCCTTTTGCCCAGCACCCCACACTCCCTCAGGTCATCCTCACACCATTGTTCATGTCCATGGGTCACGCATATAGGGTCTTTGGCTTCTCCATTTCCTATACTGTACTTTAAATCCCCATGGCTATTTTGTAACTACCTATTTGTACTTAATTCCCTCACCTCTTCACCTATTCCCCTCCATCCCCCTTCCATCTGGCAACCATCGAAACACTCTCCATATTCATGATTCTGTCTCTGTTCTTGTTTGCTTAGTTTTTTAGATTCAGTTTTTGGTAGATATGTATTTATTGCCATTTAATTGTTCATAGTTTTGATCTTCTTTTTCTTAAATAAGTCCCTTTAATATTTCATATAATAATGGTTTGGTGATGATGAACTCCTTTAGTTTTCTCTTCTCTGGGAAGCACTTTATTTGCCCTTCAATTCTAAATGATATCTTTGCTGGGTAGAGCAATCTTGGCTGTAGGTCCCTACTTTTCATGACTTTGAATATTTCTTGCCAATCCCTTCTAGCCTGCAACGTTTCTTTTGAGATATCAGCTGACAGTCTTATGGGGACACCCTCTAAATAACTAACTGCTTTTCTCTTGCTGTATTTAAGATTCTCTCTTTATTTTTAACATTTGGCATTTTAATTATGATGTGTCCTGGAGTGGGCCTCTTTGCAGCCATCCTGTTTGGGACTCTGTGCTTTCTGGACTTGTATGACTATTTCTTTCACCAGGTTGTAGAAGTTTTCTGTCATTTTTTCAAATAGGTTCTCAATTTCTTGCTCTTTCTCTTTTCCTTCTGGCACCCCCATGATACGAATGTTAGAATGCTTGAAGTTGTCCCAGAGGCTGCTCACACTATCCTCATTTTTTTGGATTCTTTTTTCTTCTTTTTGTTCTAATTGGTTGTTTTTTGGTTTCTCATGTTCCAAATCATTGATTTGATTCTTGGTTTTATCCACTCTGCTGTTGTTTCCCTGTAGGTCACACTTCCAAGAAAGGGACTCATAGCAGCTCTACCTAATACATAGAAACAAACACAGGAGGCTGCCAAAATGAGCAGACAAAAAATATGACCCAAATGAAAGAACAGATCAAAACTCCAGAAAAAGAGCTAAATGAAATAGAGATAAGCAATCCATCAGATGCAGAGTTAAAAACACTGGTTATAAAGATACTCAAGGAACTTAGTGAGGACCTCAATAGCATTAAAAAGATCTAGTCAGAAATGAAGGATACACTAGTTGAAATAAAGAACAATTTACAAGGAAAAGCACTATTTTGCTTTAATGGCTCATGGAACTCAGGAAAACACTTTCCTCACACTTACTGGTTTATTATAAAGGATATAAGGATACAGGTGAACAGCCAGATGAAGAGGTACATCGGGTGAGGTCTGGGAGGGTCCCAAGTGCAGGAGCTTCTGTCCGTATGGAGTTTGAAGTCACCACCCTCCCTGCACATGGATGTGTTCACCAACCTGGAAGCTAACACTCTGCCCCTTTGTTAGGGTTTTTGTAGAGATTACTACATAGGTATGACTGATAGATCATTGACCAAGGTGATTAACTAAATCTCCAGCCCTTCTCCCCTCTCTGGAAATCAGGAGGTGGGGCTGAAGTTCCGACTTTCCAGTTGCATAGTTGATTCCCCTCTGGCAACCAGCTCTCAACCTCCAAACATCAACTCATTGGCCTGAACTTGGTGTGATTGAAAAGGCCATATTATGAACAACAAAAGGTCCTCCTCTCACTCTCTTCAGTCAGGAAAGTACAAGGGTTTTAGGAGTTCTGTGCCTTGAATCAAGAAGAAAGACCTTATGTAATTTCTTATTATGTCACAATATCACAATAAATCTAGCTAAAGATTTGTTCATTTTGTTCTTTTTTAAAAAAATAGTTTTTGGTTTCATTGGTTTTCTCTATTTTTTCTACTTTCCATTTTATTAATTTCTGCCCTAATCTTTATTGTTTTCTTCCTTCTGTATGCTATAGGTTTGATATGCTTTGTTTTTTCAGTGTTATAAGCCAGAAGGCTAGATTGTTAATTTGAGATCTTTCTTAATATAGGCATTTACAGCTATAAATGTCACTTTAACCACTGCTGCAGCTGTATCACCTAAGTTTTGATATGTTATGTCTTTATTTTCATTCATCTCAAAATATTTTCTCATTTTTATTTTGATTTTTTTCTTTAACTCATTGGTTATTTAGCAGTGTGTTGTTTAATTTCCATATATATCCTTTTTAACTATATTTTATTGATTATGCTATTACAGCTTTCCCAATTTTCCCTCTTTATCTCCCTTCTGCCATGCACCCCCAACCCTCTAGCATTCTCCCCCACCCTTAGTACATGTCCATGGGTTGTACATATAAGTTCTTTGAGTTCTCTGTTTCCTATACCATTTTTTGTCTCTCCCCATCTATTTTATGCTTACTAATTTTGCTTCTGCTTCACCTTACCTTTCCCCCCTATTTCTCCCTTCCTCCTCCCCACTGATTTCATCCCTCCATGTCATCATGTTCATTTCTCTGATTCTGCTCCTGTTCTAGTTGTTTGCTTAGTTTTTGTTTTTGTTGTTTTTCTTTTCTTTTAGATTCATTTGTTGATAGTTGTGAGTTTGTTGTCATTTTACTGTTCATATTTTTTATCTTCCTTTTCTTAGATAAGCCCCTTTAACATTTTGTGTAATAAGGGCTTGGTGATGATGAACTCCTTGAACTTGACCTTATCTGGGAAGCACTTTATCTTCCCTTCCATTCTAAATGATAGCTTTGCTGGATAGAGTATTCTTGGATGTAGGTCCTTGCCTTTCATAACTTCAAATACTTCTTTCCAGCCCCTTGTTGCCTGCAAGGTTTCTTTTGAGAAATCAGCTGATAGCCTTATGGGAACTCCTTTGAAGGTAACTCTCTCCTTTCCTCTTTTTAAGATTCTCTCTTTATCTTTCATCTTGGGTAATGTAATTATGATGTGCCTTAGTGTGTCCCTCCTTGGGCCCAACTTCTTTGGGACTCTCTGGGCTTCCTGGACTTTCTGTAAATCTATTTCCTTTGCCAGATTGGGGAAGTTTTCCTTCATTATTTGTTTAAATAAGTTTTCAATTTCTTGCTGTTCTTCTTCTCCTATGGCACCCCTATAATTCAGATATTGGAACATTTCAAGTTGTCCCAGAGGTTCATAAGTGTCTCTTCACTTTTTTGAATTCTTGTTTCTTCATTCTGTTCCAGTTGGATGTTTATTTTTCCCTTTTGTTCCAAATTGTTGCTTTGAGTCTTGGTTTCCTTCCTGTCATTGTTGGTTCCCTGAATATTTTGCTTTATTTCATTTTGGGTATCTTTCATTTGTTATTTCATTTTTCAACCAAGTTCAATCAGTTCTGTGAGCATTTTGATTACCAGGGCTTTAAATTCTCCATCAGATAGGTTGGCTATCTCCTCATCACTCAGCTCTTTTTCTGAGGTTTTGCTCTGTTCTTTCATTTTGGCCCTATTTCTTTGTTTGGGGCCCCTGTTAAGGTGTAAGTTGTAAGAGGGTGGGGCTTTAGGTATTCACCAGGGCAGGGCAACCCTCTTTGCTGTGCTGTGGTGCTGCCTGTGGGGGAGAGGCTAGAGAGGGAACAGTGCAGCTCCCCTGCTCATCTGTGGCCCACTTTCCAAAGAACTCTCATGTGAGACTGGGAACTTCTCCCACCACGGCAACCACCGTAGTCCACAGTCAGCTCCGAGTTTTAGTTTCGCCTTCAGCCAGACCCGCCACATGGTCCGCTGCCTCGTCACAGGTTCTTACTGGTCTAGTTGTTCTGGCTTATTTTTTCTTTAACTCCTTGGTTGTTGGAGTTCCATGCAGTTTGATTTTCTGGCACTTCTGGTTGTTTATTGATTTTAGATTTGTTATCTTCCTTTCGGTTGTGCAAGGAAGTGAAGGGTTTCTATCTACACCTCCATCTTGGCTGGAACTCTGATTTCCACATATTTCTTTCTCAATTTTTTTCCTGCTATTGATTTCTGTTTTCATTCTATTGTGGTCAAAGAACATACTTTGAGTTATTTTTATCTTTTTAAATTGATTGACCTTTATTTGACCTTGCATATGAGATATCTTGGAGGCTGCACATGTGTACACATGAAGAGAATATGTACTTTATTGTTATGTGGAATGTTCTATGGATTTCCATTAGGTCTAGGTGGTTTATAGGGTTTTTCAAATATTTTATCTCGGTGTTAATTTTCTGTTCTGTTGTCCTATCCATTATTGGGAGTGGGGCATTATTACCATTTAATGCCTAATTTAGCTTCATTTTTGTCAGCTTTTGCTTCATATACTTTGGTGCTCTAATATTAGGTGCATAGGTGTTTATAAGTGTTTTACCTTCTTGGTGTATTGACCCTTTTATCATTATAAAATGTCCCTCTTTATCTCTAGTATTGTCTGCTTAATTTTCAATTTTTAGTTAAAAATTATAAAGTTTATGAAATACAAATGTAGGCAGACATAATTTTATTGAACTTCATTTTATTGCATTTCACAGATGTTGTGTTTTTTACAAATTGAAGTCAAGAGCCTTTGCCAGCAGAAGGGTTGTGACTTGAGTTATGGCAGTGGTCTGGAGTTGACCCACAATATCTCTGAAGTCTGCCTGTACAAGCTTGTGAAGTCAAGTTCCTACTTTCTTTAATGACCTGTGTCTCACATGCACTTCATGACCACCTGTGCCACCCTGATCAGGCAATCAGAGTCAGAGGCAGAGTAAGCTGGTTGCTCTTGAAAACCTCAGAAGGAAGGAGCCCTTTGATCACAGATGTTCAAAGGCACAAGAATGTGAGGAGCCTGAAGAACATCTTCATTCTAGGTCCTCGTTACTCTAGGTCCTTGCTACTTAAGGTGTGAACAGCAGCACCAGTGTCATTCAGATACTAACTGTAAATACAGAGCCCAAACCTTCACCCCATGAGCCAGAGTCTGGATCTTACAGGTGATACATTAAAATTTAATAAGCAGTGGAAAGCTCCAAGGCTGTCAGCCCTGGTTGTGTGCTGTACTCTCCAGTAGCATTCTTTATACCCACCAACGCAGGTGGGTCCCACCAAAGACACAAGAAATCCAAATCTTGGAGTGCCCTAGCATGGGAGATTCTAATGTGCAGCCTGTATGTCCTTGAGATTCCCCAGGACAATCAGTATCTTCTTCTACTACACCTCTGTCCTATCATTTGTGATAAACCCTATTTTATAGAATGCTTCCTATGCCAACAATTTTACACTTATCTCCTTTTAACCTCTAAAATATCATAAACATGGCATTGGCATCTTCATCTTACGGAAGAGGAAACTGAGTCTTGGAGTTCAAGTACATGTCCAACCACAGAGAGGCCTTCTCCTCTGTCAGGACTGTGTGAAGAGCTCAGGTGATGCCAATCAATGTTTAATCTGAAAGTCTGGCCTCAAATCGCCATCATGTACACTTTGCATCATATCATATCTTCATTCTTTCTTTTTTTATAAAAAGATTTAATTAATTTATTTATTTTTTAGAGAGAGGAAGGGAAGGAGAAAAACAGAGGGAGAGAGACATCAATGTGTGGTTGCCTCTCATGTGTCCCGCCCCACCCCCAGCCCTGGGGATTTGGCCTGCACCCCAGGCATGTACCCTGATTTGGAATCGAACTGGCAACCCTTTAGTTCACAGGCCAGCAATCAATCCACTGAGCTACACCAACCAGGGTGACCTCCCTTCCTTCTGAAGGTTAGGGGTCTGTGCTGCTCATGCTAACATTCCCCATGTGTTGGGTGGCTGCACGGATACTTCTGTGGTCCCCATGCCAGTCAGCAGGGAGCAGAGCACAAGAGGGGGCCCCTTCTGGTCCGTTTACGATTTCCATTTCAGCTGCAGTTCTTGGTGCCTTCTAGCTAGCAGACATTTGCACAGGCTTCTCGAAGGCCTGTGCAAAATCTAGGCTTGTGGTCCCTTCACACGAAACTGTAAACCAGATCGTTTGTTCAATCTGGCTTCCCATGGAAGTGCTCCTCTCTACTCGGACATGTACCTCACACTCACACCTAGGTCCCCACAAAAACCCAACAGAGATCAGTGAGTTACTCCAATATTTATTTTGACGCATCTTAGTCCACACAGTTGGTATAAAATCAGGAAAAGCGAAGCACAAAAAAAAAAAAAGGTCTGGAGTCTTAGCATCAGAAGGGCACCATATATACATCTACAGTTGGTGGCCAATACATGTCATTGCCAGACAGTCCTTGGAGACAGAGAACAGCCTAGACCCAGCTGAGCCCTAAAAACTCATGGCCCCAGGGGGTCTAGAGACTCGTCCTGATGCTCCGACCGCAAGAAGAATGTGGGAGCGCTAAAGGCTGTGTTTATTATTTATTTATCATAGTGATAATAGCAGCCTAGCTAGGTACAAAAGCAGTTATAAACCATTTATATTACACAGAATTATTCAGGTCTCCATTCTACTTTGTGGTGTAAAACTGTTAACTGAATTTCCAGTGAGTAGTTTAGAAGATTAGAGATAATAAGGAATGGTAAATACATAGCACCATTTCACAGGCTTTTTTTCTTTTTTTGTCACCGATTTCTCATCTAGACATGTGACCAGGTCACCTACCCTTAAGGGCAAGTGGTCAAAGCCACAAGCCATGATTTTTGCCAAGGCCTCCAGTTTTAGGGTTTTGCCCATGCGTGCACAAGGCTTCCCATGGGCTATGGGCAGTGAATGTCCCTGTGAGAACACTAGGTCACCCACGATAAGAGGGCTTTTGGCCATTTGGGGTTGCTACCCACACTTTGGTTTTCTAAATGAGGTGGAGTGGGAGGGAGGTATCTTCTTTCAGATGAAAGGGAAGGGGCAAGATGGAGTTATTTTATTTCTGGGAAAAAAATGAAAAACAAAACAAAAATACTGAGTTTGATTATATAGTTAGGATGTAAAGTTCCTTAGCTATTTCTTTAAGGTTTCAACACAAGGCTGATGGTCAACATATAAAGCAAACAATACTATGTACATATATGTAAAAAGTGTTATAAATAGGTTTTATAAACCGTAGATATTATATACATCTTCAATCAACACTAACCCCACCCCCCAACTGCTTTCTGTTTGGTTTGGCTTGAGTTTGGGTTTTTTGGCTAGCTTTTAGGGGTTTTTTGTGGGTTTTTTAAATTCTGTTTTCAGGTTTCCTTCCTCCCTTCCCTGCGTCTGCTTAGAGCCTCAGACGGATTGTCTGGGCCCCTCATTCACGTTTTCGCAAGATCACATAGATGACGCCGCTGAGGAGAGCCAGGGGGAAGGCCACCCAGGCCAGGATGTAGGCAAATCCATAGGAGTAATCAGAGTTGAGGTGCCATTCTGAGTGTCTCACGGTGTAGATGGACGCTGCGCTCATCACACACAGACCTGGGGAAAGAGAGGGACCATTTGAGTGAGGGAGAGATCATAGTAGGGACCCTTCCACACCACCTCCAGGGCAGGATCCATAGGACCCCGGGCAGCAGCTCACACCACCTGCTGCTCCAGACCACACACCCCCAAGCTGCCCAGGGAGGACGCAGGGAGGGCAGACTATGCTCTGTGAGAAGAGCATGGATAGCTCTGCAAGCAGTCTGCTGCCAGATCAGAACCGAGAGAAGGAGGCATGAAGATACAGGAGCACTCCACTTCCAATCCACGTGACCCCAGCCATCATCTCTGCCATCTTCTCTGCCCCATTTCTCTTGCTTTAACTTGTCACCAATTCCCAGTTGACACAAGGTAGCCAGTGAGAATTCGCGTTGCAAGAGAAACCTGTCTATCTCCTTACAAGGATGATTGGGTGTGGGACAGCCCCAACACCTATGAGCCACTGTGCAGACGCATGGGGCACTATCTGGAGCCAGTGAAGGTGAAATGGCCCTTTACTATCATTGGAGTGGTGTCATAGCCACAGTGCTGGGGTCCAGGAAGAGCACAGGGGCAGACGCCCCCACTAATCCCCTTAGGACAGCCACATAGGAGATAGAGCAGGCAATGCTGACAGGCACTACCAGGCAGACAGCAGGACACACAGAGTTGAGCAAGTGAGCAGGAAGCCAGGAGGAAGACCAGGATCTGAGTGGGATGCAAAGCTTCAGAGGAAGACCACCAGGGCAAGCTCATTGCATGTGGTCCCTTTCAATAGTTCTTGGTGCCCCTGAGGTTGGATTCAAAGCCCAAAGAGGGGTGGAACAATAGCATATACACAGGGAGGATGGGCCATGCTCCCTTGCCCACCACAGCAGCACTTTAGTGTGGGAAGTAAAAAAATCTCCGCCTTGGTCCCTGTGAAGCAGGCACATTCAAGCGTGACAGTCCATGCCCACCGTGACCATCAGAATCCCCTGCAGTGGCGGCGGGGGGCCAGTGTCGTCAGCACCCAGCCTGCAGCTGCACAAAGCCTGCTCTGTTCCCTCCTGAAAGCAGCATCTTTGAAAGGCACTGAGTGACTCTATTATGAAGCCAGCAGGCCATGTGGGATTCCTGTGGTGCCCACGCTCCCGATGATCTGGACCACCTACAGCTAACCTCACTGCTATTCAGGCTGATATTTGGCAGGACACTGCAACTTTGTTTGAATAAAGTGCAGAATTGGGAATATGTCACATTCACCCCCCTGATAAGATTGTCCTTCTGCAAGTCAGAGCAGAAAACTCCTACTCAACCAGCCCCTCTTGAGAAAGCCACACAATAGTCTTAGAACTACAGTGGGACCAGATCCAGGACCCCGCTACCTACAGAAAGTCAGAGAGACAGTGAAGACATCTGTGTCAGAGGGGAAACTGCAGCTGGCCAGTTTTTGTTTGAGAAATATAGTTTTGATCTGCTACAAACGCATTCAACTTGTCTGATGGTCCATGATCCCCAGTGGTCTCCCCCACAGCATATGGCTCGCCTCTCCAAAGTGCTCATCCTTATCTTTAAGAAACCTTGACATGATCTCTTAGGCTATATCTGAGCTAAAGGAGAGAGGGAAGTATAAACAGAAGGCTAAAAGGACAGGACAATGCATCTTGTGTATGGTGGGGCTTCCAAATGGAGTGTGTGTCTAACCAGCACTGGCATGAAATATGCCATTGTAGCCACAGAGGCCAGCTGTGCCCAGATTTCACCAGCAAAGAAAACATCAAAGAGAAATACCCCATCTTCGACCAGGAGGGGCAGAGAGAGGCTGGGTACACAGTGCCACAACTGACTAGGTGGATTAACTTATATGACATTTACTTAAGTGGAATCTCAGAAGTAAATGAATTTAAGTTTTGCTTCAAAAGGCAATAAATGTAGATTCTTACAAAGTCAAAGAGAGGATACACACTTCACAATGATTGCTGTCAGGAGACTGAAGTTTTAGGGAATGCATTACTACAAGCCTGTCTGTATGTAAAGCAAGAGATGGATGTGCCCCGAAATCCAGAGCAGTTAATGCTATAACATAGTCCTGAGAAGTCCAACATCGCTCCTACACGCTCACTGTGACTTGTGTTCTCAGCAAGCAGTGAGAGGAAATGTGGTTATGGAGGTTCCCATGAAGAAGGTGAGTGATGCTATGGGCACACTGGCAGGTGCTCTGCCTTCCCCACCGATGAGCATCCTGTGCTCTGGTGGTGACAGGGAGGCCCTAGGAGGGGCCTGTGGCTGGGACTGCAGGTCCTCGTTGAGAGGAAGGGCCCAGGCCCTGTAACATAGGAGAACTGGGCACTCAAGAGTTCCCAGGAGTTTCCACTTGCCTCAGGATGACTGGGTCTGAAGCAACTCCCTGAAAATGCTCCCTAAAGCCCTCTTGAAGAGGAGGGATCAAGCCCCCTTTAACAATGACAGCAACTGCAGGTGACTAAATAGAGCCCAGAGCTTTTGGAAGGGAGAAACCAAGGGGCCGAAGGCAAAGGAAGAGATGGTGGAATTCTCTAAACTTCCTTATTTCTATTCTGTTTGGTTCAAAAAACAAGTACCTACTGTGTGCATTAACTGTTCTAGATGCTGAGAATGCCCAGATAAATGAGACATGGCCCTGACCTTCAAAGAGTGAGCAGCATCCAAAAACACATGTCAGTAAAACTTCCAATATTGCATGATGTGATTTCAAGAGAGGAAGAGAGAAACGCAGTGGGTACTCTGAGAGCAGGGATGGGCAGTGAGCCCAAACTGGGGCCCTGGAGAAGCATGACTACGAGACAGTGCTTGGCCTGGGACAAAAAGGTGTGTAAGAGTTAGCCAGATGAAGAAAGGTTCCTAGGAAAGGAATCCAGGTAGAAGGAAGAACATGAGCAAGGCAAGGAAAACAGAACTTGGAAACCACCAGCAGGTCATGGTAAGAGTGTCCTGTGACCCAGGGTGAGCAGCATACAATGAAGCTGAGAGCTCACTTAGGCCAGGACAGAGTGGGCCTTAACGCATGTTGGAGAAGCTGTGGGGAAAGTACAGCTTCAGCAGAGAAGGCAGAATCAGATGTATGTTTTAGAAAGATCATCCTGGTCATAGAAAGATCATCTATGGCCATACCACCCTGAGCGCGCCCAATCTCGTCTAGAAAGGTCATTCCAACAGCAGTGTGGGAATCACATTTAGGGGTGGGGACAAGGCACAGGACAGAAAGGTACATGAGTTGGCTTTGCACAGCTGCAATGCTGTCAGTGACTAAAAGAAAAGAAAACGGACATGACGTCTCTGCAGGAGGCTGCACAATGGCAGGACTGGTGGACTGGATATGGGAGGTGAGAGGGGGACTCTGGTATGATTGTCTGGTTAACTTAGGTAACTGGGAAAATGGTAAAACTTAGAGGCTGAGGAAATAAACAGTTTCAAGTACTGGATAGTCAACAGTATTGAGAGGAGTGGAGGAATTCAGCAAATGACTTAAATGTGGACCTTGGTAACCTTTGCCAAGCAGTGCCTCCAAGAGCCTGCAGCAGAAGCCAAAGTGAAGGTGGCAGAGAGTGACCATCAGGGAACACCACCGGGCCAGCCAGTGGGAGGTGCCTGGGTGCCACTGGTGTGATGGGTGAGGGAGTGCCTTTGTCTTCCCCACCTCATCCTTGGGGTGGTAAGGGTGGGGCGTGCAGGAAGAGGCTGTAAGGTCTGTTATCCTGAAAGCACTGGGATCTCTGTCTGTGCAACACACAGCCTTCTCTGTCCTGCTGGCCAGTTTCCATTTTCAGCATCCAAATGACCCTGCAGTGTCCGAATGACCCACAGCATTCAAGATTCTGACCCAGGTGTGGCCAGGGCAACATCTAGAATGACTCTCTCATGAGAGGGTTTCCAAATGTGGCATCCAACTGAGGCTGTCCCTGAAGTACTCCAAACAGGGAAGGCACTGTGCTTTTATTCAGCCCCCCAAATTACTTTATTCTCAAGTTCCATTATCTATAGCTAAATCAATCTGTTTGGCGAAAGAAATGGAATTAGTAAAACACACTCAGGAGTCTCCTTCTCCCATGTTTCCTGTCCCTCTTAATTACAATGAACAGTAACTACACATGGGCCCTGAGTTTGATGCTGCTGAGACAACACAATTCTGCAGTCATCTGACAAGTGGGTGGCCTAGGGCTTTCTCTTATGTGGCGTGCACAAATGTCAGTAGGGAAATATATAAAACACGCATATTCTTCTCTCACATCTGCATCTATACGAATTTCTTGATGTTTTCCCATCTAGTGCAACCCAACCCAACCCAACAGAGTGAGGGCAAGGGTAACCACTGCCTGTGGACAGGCGGCTACAGGCTGTAACAGTGAGAATCCTGCAGGATGGGGATGGCTCTTCCCTAAGACGGGGGCTGAGGAGAATCAATGGCTCAAGAATAGGATGAGTGGCCCACGGAAAAATGTCCTAGAAGAACTGACAGTGGGAGTAGGGGCAGTTTAACGGCTACACCAGTGGTTCCCAACCCGGCATGGATCAGAGCCACCCAGGGAGTGGCCCCACCTAAGAACTCTGAAGCAGCACTCTCCAGGGATGAACGCAGAGCACTCCCCTTTTTTAAAAAGCACCCCCTCTTTTGAAAGTAATTGTGATGTGCAGCTAAGATCGAAAAGCACTTAACTAGATGAAGCCACCTCTTGATACGGCTTTAGGAAGCAGCCAAACTATGAAGTATGTAATTAAGGAAAGATAGCTTTTAAATGTGAGACTTGTGGCTTATGATGAAATGGAGAAGGGATGACTCAGCAAAGCAAGTGGGCCTGTAACTACATGCAGAGCTGTAACCTAGAGCAAGGCAGAGACAGCTCCTACATCTCTAGTTAGCCCCAAGAGCCCTGTCCCCCTCATCTTTCACCTGCCTTTCCTGCACTCTTAGGCATAAGATCTGTAAAGGCCACAGCTAGGCCCCCAAAGAGAAGCTATGCCTGCCACTGTCACGGAGGAGACTCAGTGGAGATTCTGGTGGCTTCCACTTCAAGTGCTTTAGGCTCTGAGGATGCTCCAGCCCTGCATGAACCTTCTCTGCTGTGGAAGGAACACTTACATTTTACACTTACAATGACTATGGCTGCTTTCTTCTTCCTTCCCCCTGCCCTCCCTCCCTTCATTCCTTTCCTCTTTTTGGTTTTTGTTCATTGCTTTTCTGATTTGTTCCTCAATATAAGCTGTAACGTCTCAGGCTGTCACCGGTTCTCAACTCCAGCAACCCTTCCCTAATTTTCTCTCTAGTTACTGGCTTCTTAATGGGCTGTGACCTGGGAAACACACATGATAAGGTTGATAAAGAATTGTCAGACATTAAGAGTTAGGAAACCTGTAAGTCAAATTCCTAACTCTTTTAGTTCTCAATTTTAAAGGAAAAGACTCTACAGCAAGTTCAAATGCAACAATCCAGAGATCTGAAGAGGTTCCTAGAAGACAAACGTTCAGATCATATTGACTGGAGTTAACAATTAAAAGCAGAACATTCTTAGGGGTGACAAATTACAACTGCTATTTTGGCTCAACATTTCTTATCCAAGATAAAGTCCTATTCAAATACAGGCAGTTAAACTGACACACTGATAACTGAAAAGTAGGTCTTGTGATAGATAAGCAGTTAGATTCAAAGGGCATAAAGGAAAAACAACGTATGTGCTTTTAAATTCAGATGTTTTTATCTCAGAGTTCTAAAAGGCTTGTATTGAGTTCAGAGAGGAATCAAAACAGTGAAGTGAACATGGACAGAACATGTCAACTCCTAAGAGTTTGTTGTTGAACGAAATACTTTAACACATGGTACAGTGATGGCATTTGTGACTCAATGGTTCTTATCTCTGGACTTTGAGTTTTGACTTAAAATGATGTTGTTACAGAGGCATTGTTACAGAATTTAAAGCTGAAATATCTAGTGGGGAAAATGAGGAGGAAAGTACTGTCTGCTCCAGGAGCCCTTTCAAGAGTGACTTAGCTCTTCTCAGCCCACTACTTTCAGTTCAGTTTTATCGGTGCAGGCTCTTATTCCTCACAGTTGTGTGGGAACGTAGGGATGATAAAATGAGGCAGACTGGCATTGAGCTTGCACTGTAAGTCAGATTCAATGACAAATAATACAAAAATCAGTTTCCACCTTGTATTTTCTGTTCCTGAAAGATCTGGGTGTATTTTGTGTCTCTAAGTGTAAAGAGGTACCTAGCTAGGCTCTGTGCCAATGGGGCGAGAGAGCGTGGAAGCATTCAGTTCTTCACTGGGTGACCTTGTGCCTTCAATGTATTTGCTCCCAGTGCCAGTTTATTTATCAGTAAGGCAACAAGCTCATATAGATCAAATATAAACATTTTATGAAACTTCTGCTTCCTAAGTCTATATTGCTTTATCTCGAGGATACATTCATTGATATAATAGATATGATCATCTGCATTTATATCCAACTTCAATGGTGAGCCAAAGAAACCCCAGAATACATTTTAGTATTCTAGTATTCAGAGTACATTTTTATATTACTCTGGTTGAAAATGGAGTGAATAATGGTAACTCTGCTTCTAACAAACCTAGAAATGATCTCTTACTGCATAATTAGTAATTTAACAAAGCTGATGACAACCCATGAGCAGGGTTTGATCTAATAAAACTGTGCAAGGAATGAAGCACTATTTGGTTTTGAAATTCTAAAACTGTGCATATTGAAATGTTATATTTAAGCATTTAATGAAAAGTGGGTCTCCAGTTTACTTCCTTTTTCCAGGAAAGGTAACTCTCTGGCTTCTACAGAAGGCCATCAACATCCAACCTCAGGTTGCATCTTATGATACAGCCCGGTGAAAGCCATTATATCCACCATCCATCCACCCATCCATCCATCCATCCATCCAGGACATATCACATGGGC
The DNA here is from genome assembly GCA_007922815.1 of Macrotus californicus. NCBI lineage: Eukaryota > Metazoa > Chordata > Mammalia > Chiroptera > Phyllostomidae > Macrotus > Macrotus californicus. Next base: position 16,994 of record VMDR010016681.1, read on the forward strand.
TGTTTTCAACACTCCAAAAGACTGTTCCTAAGCATAAGGTGGTGACTCAGCACCATGGACATTCTAACAACCAACTAAAACAAGAGATGCTATGCCATTTGCCTACTCAGACAGCCAGAATCTAGAATATCTCATGGTACCCAGATGTACTCTGGTCCACATGGAATTGGTGACTTATTAACTTGGACTATAGAATCCACCACCACCTTTTCCTCTTACTTCTTGCCAATTCCCTGCTGAACCCAGTCAATCAGCAGGCAGTGGACAAAAGGATGAGTTGATGGAATAAGACATTGGTCAGAATCTAAAGACAAAGTTGGGAGATGTTGCCCTCTATGGTAGAAGCTTCTAGGACTCTGCACATCATACCTACGGACAAACTGTCCAATGGGGGAACCTGAAGACAGGATAGGGAGGAGATAAAGGTCTCTTGTATGCTGTCAGAGTCCCATGTTTGGAAATTATGGCAGGTTACACAATGATGCGAAAATGAAGACACCCACCAATGCCAATAGCAAATCAAAGCCCAGTGGAACCAAGGAGCTGGAGCAAAGGGAAGTAAGAATTTGTCAGTATGGCTTCAGCACTGCTTAGAGTGACAGACACATACTGAGAACAACCTTGGCAGCTCTTAGTGGCACATCAGGCCATTTTCTATGCTGACATGGTAACGTAATGTATACGAGTCCACCTTCAATTCTGGCCTCTGATGAACTGATATCCTCAGTGTTTATCTCTGATTAGGTGTCCAGATCATAGCTTCCTTCCCAGTGGTAGGTCTGGCTTAGTTAGGGAACTTCCTCCCAGAGCCCCCAACCCCTATTTCCTGTGTACATCATTCCATGAAGAAGTGGCCTGTTCCCAAATTCTAAGGTATATGCACATATGCACATGTGCGAGCGTGCACACACCCCCACCCCCACCCCCCGCCCTGTACTTTATGAAAACCATCCAATGGGTAGACCCAGGAAAAATAATCATTCTAAGGCCACGTCCTTCTACTAACTGATCATTCCGCAGCCTTGGATGGGCCCAGCTTCCATGTGGACTCTATTGTCCCCACTTACCAGCAAGGATTTGGAAGATTCCAGTGAGGTAAAAGCGCCCCCCCTTGGTGAGGGTGAAGAGCTGGCAGAAGAACAGGAACAGGGACAAGACACTGAAGATGACGGACAGGATCATGGTGGCCTGGACAGACTGCAGCCATTCTGGAGGGAAGAGACACTGGGTTAGGGCAAGCTGGCCATGGCCAAGGACAGGGCTCTGTTGTGAGGAGCATGGCCTGGTATACCATGACCCTGGAAAGCCACAGCCGTGACAGGCAGCACCAGCCCTCTTTTATGAGCAAAATCAGACAATTGACTTTTGTACTCTTAAAAGTCAACCGTGGGAATTTTAAGAACGGATTGTAAGAAAATATCTATAGTAACATCACTAGCAGTTAAACTCAAATTAAAATATATTGAATTGCCTTCCAGTATTTTTGCCAAATGTGTTATTTACACATATATGTATCTCCTAAAAAGGGTCTGAGCCCACCCCTTACCTTCTCTCTTCTTGTCCTCAGAGGTTTTCGAAGGGCTTATTAGATCCCATTTATGACAGGAATAGTTTAAGACCACTGTTCAAAGTGTCAGCATCCCCCAAAGAGATATAGCTATCTTGGGGATGGATCAAAACAACAAAATGGTAGAAAATTGGAAGAAAATGCTGATAGAGAGGAGCTATGAAAATCCACTTAGCTCTATCTTTTATTGGTCAACCTTGATCTTCATCACTAAACTCAGCACAGAGCAATTTGTGCTTGGTCAAATCATGTGCCTGGTGATTATGAATTACACTTCCACTTCTTCATTGAAGCCCCCGGCCTTAGATCACATTTTCAGGCCTCCATCTGAAATTCAGGCAAGGAAGGGAATGCTGTCCTCCACCATCTACTGCAAAACTATGTCATTTCCACAAGGAAGGAGAAGAGGACACAGACTGGGTTCAGCACTCCAGAGGGAAACCTACAGTGTCCGCCTAGGAGAGCTGCATTTGGCCTTGCCCACCTGTCACCTGTGGCCTTTCCTCCAAATGCCAAAAGAGTGCTGGGGCCGGCACTGCTCTAAACAAGGAAAAGCAACTGGAGGAGCCACAGGATCTTATCCTCTCTGCCCAGTAATTGACTAATGTGTAAAGGCTTAAAGAAAAACCCATTGATGCTTAACACAGCATTCAACGTTATGATGTGGATGGTTTATAATCATAACTGAATACAATAAACCTGGCTTGAGTTACCAGTGGTAGCTCATGCCAGCATTTTCAAGGTGCTGGTTAGATTAACTGTTACTGGAGCTTCACATAAGATTTTGCAGACACAGGCTAGAAGTATTTTATAGTTGGAAGAAACATGAGAGATCAACTAATTCAGCAACTTTGTACTGAAAGAGATTTCCAGGGATGCTTGGAAGAGCCCAATTGGCACAGCCAGACCAGGAGGCCCTCAATTGCAGTCTAGTCCTCTTTTCACTGTGACAGAACATATGCTTTTTAAATTTTTTTCAATTTCTTTGTCAATTAAGTAAGAAACTGATGTCTAATGAGCTGTGAGCCATCCTGACTTCATTTTCATATACCCCTAATTAAATGTGTTTGTATCCAGCACAGCAGTTCTCCTTGAAGAACAGTGTGCAATAAAAGCTAATGTTGCCATAATATTATTTTTAAAAAGTAAAACAATTATCGAGTGCTGTAGTCGGTGAAGCTAGAAACATAAATCTGAGAGGCAAATCCACAACTGGAACAAACGGTGACCCCGCTTAGCTGGGGAATGTCCTCCATTTGCACCAGCAGCAGAAGCGTGGCTGGTGCAGACGCCACTGGGACTTCCTTAGTCTTTACCTCCACTGTCATATTTAGAGAAAACTCAAAATCTCGTATGTTAAATCTTCACAAATAGAGAAAGTCCTTTAGACTAAATAATGTAACTAAATCCTTCTTGAAACTTTGTTTACCAATCGTTGGAACTTTAGTCCCAACCCCACTACAACTGAGATATTTTGCCAACAATTGCTCCTTAAATCAGATCAGAATTAGAGGATCAGGGAAGTGTTTGTTCTCTGAGCACTGGTTGAACACCTACTGTTGTGAGCCAGACCCTTTGGTTGGTTCTGGGGATCTCGACTTGAAGAAGGTTTTCAATCATAATGACAATAAATGAAACACATAAATGAAGATAGTAAGTCCAATTATATCATCAGCCCCAACATATGTGAGTCGATTCAAGTCACTGGTTATATGACGTAGAATTTTATCTTGAATTTCATAATTCTTAACTACAGTCTCATATAAGAGATACACCTATGTCAAACAAGTCAAAAAGCAACGACTTTAAAGAGAGACATCAGGCAAATATTAACAGAAAGGAAGCAGGTATAGTAATACTAATATTAGACAAAACAGAATTTAAATTGAAAAGGATAAAAGTGGCCCAAGAGGGATGTTTCATAGTGAGGAAAGATCCAGTTTACCAAAAAGAAATAACAGTCAGAAACCGTTATGCATAAAACATGGCCTGGAAAAAGTATAAAACAAAAAGTAATTAAAGCGTGAGAAGAAATTAATAAAGTTACAATAACAGTGGAAGATTTTAGCATACCTCTCAGAATAGATAAATCAAGTAGATCAAATATACAGTAGGATATAGATTATTTACATAACAGGATTGACCAATTCAATTTGTTAGACATATAGAAAGTTTGTGTCCATATAACAAGGACTGTAAATCATTTTCAAACATACATGGGACAGTCTTACAAATTACGTTTTAGGAAATAAGAAAATCTCAACAAGTCTCAAAGATAACAGACATAATGCAGGCACAACTAAAAGAAAACAAGAAGTAGAAATTAAACACGAACTAGCCAAAACAAAT
>VMDR010016682.1:0-20968 GCA_007922815.1 Macrotus californicus
ATGGCCCAGGATATAGTATATTTTACAAAATATTTTACTTTTTTTTCTGATCCAGAGAAGGCAATTGAGCTGCGTCTGGCAAAAATTGACCATACTGCAGTTCACCCCCACTTACTTGACATGAAGATTGGACAAGGAAAATATGAGCCAGGCTTCTTCCCAAAGCTGCAGTCCGATGTGCTTTCCATTGGGCCAGCCAGCAACAAGTGAGTTAACCCCAGGGATTCCCTGATCCAGCTCGTTAATCACAGCTCCCTCTGAATTTCATAAAGCAAATATGGAGAAGACCCAGACTATCCAGGTCATTCACTTTTTTGAACAAGAAAATGGGCGACAGAGTTTTATCAGTCCCTGTCTCCACTGTGCAAATTGGGATAGCTCCACAAGCTCAGGACCTGCAAAAAGGAAGGCCGCAGGCGGGTTGAAATGATCTTATGACTGAATCCCACACAACATCTAGCTAGCATTTTGTCTTCAGGAAGTGGTGGTCGAAATGATAGGAGTCTGAACTGAAAGTAGGTAACTTAGCAGGGTTGCTCTTCTTCGGTTACTTTTGGAGATGAGTGTAACAAAGCCCTCACAGAGTTGGTTGAGTATAGTTCCAAATCTACATGTGAACTTCTCGAAGGTGTTTGAAGAGCGTTCTGTCTGTGTTCCCTGGGGAGTGCTCTCTCTTGCCCAGTTACTGATCGTTTAACTCTTCTTCCTCAAGGTCTCTGAGCTATCTCTAGTGACTCCTTGGTGGTTTTCCATGCCCAGCATTGGTCCCTGGACATTCAAGTTTTCTCCTGTCATTGACCTACTGGGATGTTATTTGTTGCCTGCTTTGATTTTTTTCAGGTGGACAAAAAGGAATGCCCCTGCCCAGTGGAGGCGGAAAGATCGGCAGAAGCAGCACACAGAACACCTTCGTTTAGACAATGACCAGAGAGAGGTAAGACGCCTCACGAATGACAAGGAATGGGCCTGTTATCATGCTACACTCTCATCCTCTTTCCTATTTCCTTGGCCTCTGGTCTGATCTAAGTGTCCTAGCAATGACCTCATCTGAATATGGAGTATAGTGACCACTGAACCAAGAAAGTACTTTGAGGCCAAAAAACCAAGCAGGCAACCCCATAGCTTGTAACAGGATTTATTGTAGGGATGTTACTAATCAGAGCAGAGGTTATTTGCACAGACCGTTAGGGTCGCCTCCATTCCACATTCAGACATCTCTTCCCATAAAGAAGGGTTAAGAATAGAGTGAATTCCTGAAGCCTGATACTGGGCCTAGGTTATGACAAATCCAGGACGTATGATGTTTTGTACTTGACAACCGACCACTAAAACCATGTGGGTTCTGTCTATAGCTAGGCCCTATTTGCAGGCCCACTCTGAAGTGGTATCAGTGCTTAGAAGAGCACTTTTCACTGTCCTTTCAGTGTTCCCTCATGTGTCATGCTCCCTGGGGAGTGAACAGGAAGCTCAGAGGATGAGAGTCTGAAACTTGGGAGAAATCCTTTTAAATTTTGTGAGGCTTCTTTTGTGTGTGGTATGGTAGTAAAGAAGTAATTCTGTTAGAGTTAGAAGGAAAAAAAGCTGAACTTGGGTTAATGCTGTTAATATCCGAACCTGGGGAGAGGGATGCATTTTCCCTATTTTTTGTGTATCTTAATTTAAAACAGACATTCTTGAATTTTTTTTCTTAGAGGAGCAAAGGAGAGGAATGTGTTATCAGGTGCCTGGGGACTGAGGATTCTTGAATTGACCTCCTGAGTCCTCATTGCTTGTAAGCTGACTTTCTCAGCTCTCCTATAACTTGTTCCCAGTGAAGCTTCCGATGATAAACCGCCAGGTGGAGACCCTGCCTTACTCAGCTGCAGAGAAGTTGTGAAAACTGGAGTCTAACCTTAAAAAACCTACGTCAGTAACCTCTCTTTGAGAAAATACCCTGCAAATTGCATTACATACATATAAAAAAATCCTGTAAAGCATATTGTTTTCATATGTGTCTGGCACCTCAGTGAATGGGAAAATAACATATTTTGCCTTTGCTATGTTTTAAAGGAATAAGTTAAAATTACAAGGCATGGTTATAAATTTGTAAGTGCTGATTTATAGGGTAAGCTGTGCTTAGGAGTTTGGGTGAGGGTTGCTGTAAGGGGTGTTGGGTATTGGCGTTATCTTTTTTTTCAGCTACATTTTTTTAAAGTCTTTTCTTAAAAAAGATTTTATATGATTTTTAGAGAGAGGGGAAGGGAGGGAGAAAAAGAGGAAGAGAAACACCAATGTGAGAAACATCAGTCAGTTGCCTCTTGCACATCTCCTATTGGGGACCTGTCCCACAACCCAGGCATGTGCCCTGACCACAGTCAAACTGGTGACCTTTCAGTTTGCAGGCCAGCACCCAACCCACTGAGCCACACCAGTCAGGGTGGTGTTAATTTTAAGGTCTCCCCTGGGTCTTCCGCCTCACCTCCGTGTTGCTTCTTTCAGCAGTGTTTATTGAGCGCATGTGCTTGGTCAGAGTCATGGTAGTGAGGACTTTGAGATATAAGGATGACAAGGAGGCAGCCTTGTCCTCAGGGAATACCAGTTTATTAAGGGAATGAACTCAGGAACACAAATAACTTTAGTAGAGCAGTCTTTTTAAAGGGCTGTATGAGAGGCAAGCCAGTGTTTGGTCACTGATTAGAGAAAGCAGAGGTTAGTTTTACCTGGGGTAATCATCAAACAAGACTTTGGTGGAGTCACAATCTTTATTTAAGCCTTGGTGGATGATAAGATTGTTAGAGACAAGAGAATTTTAAGTAGAGGAAATGCAGGATCAAAAGCTTGGTAATTGTTGTGTGATGAAGGGGGGGTTGCGGGTTGGCGGGGACAGAATATTTGGAGGGAGGAGGTACTAGAAGCAGCCAGGTAGCTAGCACATTGGGGGGCAGGTAACTGTAGTTCAGGTGATGGTGACTGAAGCCTAACCTTGGGGGCTGGCAGCAGGGGCAGATTGAGGGCCAGACAGAATTGCACCACTAGAATAAATGGGTGGGGGGGGGGTGTTGAGGGCAACAACATTGCTTGTGAATCTCGGGTACCTGAGAGGATGTCAGTGTGCAGCTCATCCCATTTATAGTGTATTTATTCTGTGTTAAAACAAACAGCATATGGAGAGTCACCAGAACATTGTAGAAAAGCAGAAAATACAATTGGTGTTTACAGCAAGGTTATATTTTATGATAACAAAGATATCTTTGATATGGGCAGAGGAGTTAAATTCCTCCCAGCTTAGTGGGTAAAATGATTTTTTCAGTAGTGCTTTGAGATTTGGGTGGGTTTGCATGCTGAACTGTACATGCTGCAGCCATGTTTTGTTTTTACCTCTTGTGTCATTGAAGCAAAGGTAATTGTAGTCCTTATGGACTGCTCTACATCAGAGAAAACAGAATTCATCATATTTTCTCAGTTTTTCCCTTTCATACAGAGTTGCATATTAAACTTTCTGCCCCAACTTTATCTGAGCCTAGGAAAGAGGCAGTAAGAAAGTGCTGGGTGATAGTGCCCTCTTCAGGTACCCATCACTACTGGTCGTCTATAGTTTGTGTGCATGGATAGTCTTTGATTGTTTCGTTTACTGTAGAAGTACATCCAGGAAGCCAGAAATATGGGCAGCACCATCCGCCAGCCCAAACTGTCCAACCTCTCCCCGTCAGTGATTGCCCAAACCAACTGGAAGTTTGTAGAGGGCCTGCTGAAGGAGTGTCGTAACAAGGTGAGCTGTGGACACCTCTGTACGTGTGCTATTTCCTTTGGTAGCCGAGGTAAGACCAAGGCTTGGCTCTGACTGTTCTTTCTTGGTTTTGAAAATATTGTTAATATGAGATAGTATTAATTTTAAGATCCTGTTAACTTGGAATTAAGCATATTTGTCTTAAAGTAAACCATTAATCAAAAGCAAGCACACTTTGTTTGACATAAACTTAATATGTATTCTTTAAAACTGAGAGGTGTGTTTTTTAATTTAGACATCTAACATTCCTCGAAATGGTGGTAGTTGGATTGTCTTCAGCAGACTAGTCTTACACATACGAACATATTTTTGCCTCTGTATTAATTTGATAGCAGTGATTTCATATGTCTAGAAATACGAATTTGTGAATGCCTATTATGTGCTAGGTCAAAGTGTTATTCAGTGTAAGCTTATTGTGTTTTTTTTTTTAAATTGAGAATTGATACACAAAAAATTGCACACATTTATTATTATTTTTTTAAAATTGTTAATCCATCTGAAATTTATTTTGGTGTAAGGGCTGGGGATTTTTTAAAAGATCTTATTTATTTATTTTTAGAGAGAGGGCAAGGAAAGGAGAAAGAGAGGGAGAGAAATATCATTGATGGCTGCCTCTTGCACACCCCCAACCAGGGACCTGACCCGTAACCCAGGCATGTGCCCTGACTGGGAATTGAACAGGCGACTTTTTGGTGTACAGGCCAGCACTCAATCTACTGAGCCACACCAGCCAGGACCAAAAAATTGCACATATTTAATGTGTACATCTTGATGAGTTTGGACATATACATGTACCTATGATACTGTTACCACAATCAAGTTACTAAATATATCAATCACTTCCCAAAATTTTCTTACGTTCTTTTGTGGTGTTTGTTTATTTTTTGTGATAAGAACTCTTAACATGAGATCTATTCTCTTAACATACTTTAAAGTGCACAATATTATATTGTTAATTATAGGTACTATGTTGTATAACAGGTCTCTAGAACTTACTCATCTTGCATTCTGAAACTTCATATCTATCCAGTAACAATTCCCTATTTCCATTCCCCCTGTCCTCTGGCAACCACCATTTTATTCTCTGCTTCTGTCTGACTATTTTAGATACCTCATATAAGTGGAATCATGTAGTATTTGTCCTTTTGTGACTGGTTTATTTCACTTAGCATAATGTCCTCCAGATTCACCCATGTTGCTGCAAATGTCAGGACTTCCTTCTTTTTAAGGGCTGAATCATATTCCATTGTACAATATGTATATAGCACATCTTGTGTATTCAATAGTCTGTTGATGGACATGGGTTATTTTCATATCTTGGCTGTTGTGAATAATGCTGCAGTGAAATGGGACGTAGGTATCTCTGAGGTTCTGAGTGCAATTGTTTTGGATATATACTCAGGATTAATATTGCTGGATCAAAAGATAGTCATTCTTTTTCTTTTTTTTTAAGATTTAATTAATTACTTTATTTTTAGAGAGAGGGGAAGGAAGGGAGAAAGAGGGAGAGAAACATCAGTGTGTGGTAGCCACTCACATGGCTCCCACTGGGGACTTGGCCTACAACCCAGGCATGTGCCCTGACTAGGAATTGAACCAGTGATCCTTTGGTTCACAGCCAGTGCTCAGTCCACTGAGCTATACCAGCCAGGGCAAAAAGATAGTCATTCTTAATTTTTTTTTTAAGATTTTATTTATTTATTTTTAGAGAGAGGAGAAGAGAAGGAGAAAGAGGGAGAGAAATATCAACGTGTGGTTGCCTCTCATGCGCCCCATACGGGGGACCTGGCCTGCAACCCAGGCATGTGCCCTGACTGGGAATCGAACCGGTAACCCCTTGGTTCCTAGCCCAAGCTCAAACCACTGAGCTACACCAGCCAGGGCTGTTCTTAATTTTTAATGTTTTAGTTATCAATGTAACTTCTTTTCTAATAAAAATGTAGTGTTTCAACCAAATCAGTATGCCATACTTTTTAGGACAACTCAACTAACTTGATCTCTTGTTTATTTATCAATGAGAAAAAAGTTTTTCCTGCATTTTCAGATTGGGAGTGGTACTCATTTATAGGACGAAATCAAATATACTTTCTCTTGCAGAAGAAATTATTACTGTTGCAAGATAGATTGATATATCAGTACTGATATATTTTTTAAAGATTTTGTTTATTTTTTATTTTAGAGACGGGTAAGGGAGGGAGAAAGAGAGGGAAATATCAACATGTGAGAGAAACATCGATTGATATATCAGTACTGATATATTTTTTAAAGATTTTATTTATTTTTTATTTTAGAGAGGGGTAAGGGAGGGAGAAAGAGAGGGAAACATCAACATGTGAGCGAAACATCGATTGTGGGCCAGCCTAGGCATGTGTCCTGGTGGGGAATTGAACCAGGGACCTTTCGGTTCAAAGGCTAGTGCTCAATTAACTGAGCCACACCAGCCAGGGCCAGTACTGATATTTTGAATTCAGATGTTTCAAAAAAAAGCTTCTATTGGTTCACTCTGAGCCATCGATATCTGTGATTTTCCATACGTTGTTGTCTTTTCTGCTATCAAGAACATCGATGATGCTACCTTTCTTGGAAGAGGACTTTTCTGTTGTTTCTGAGATTTTTTTTCCAAGCTACTGACATTCATTCTCAAGTTTTGAGATGCATACCCAGTCAATGACAGTGTTGTTACTTGTATTGCCTGGTCAGTCAGCAGTCAGGGACTGTGAAATGCATTCCAGTTTCAGAGATGTTAATAAGCAAAAAAAGAATTGAAGAAATGCGGTAATCAATCTAACACTGCCAAGTGTTGACTAGCATGTGGAGCAGCAGGAACTCTCATACTATTGGTAGCATAGGTTGCTGTGACCACTTTGGAAAACAGCACAGCATTTAGTATTCTTCTCGTAGGTATACTCCCTAGACAAACCTTTGTAGCATGGCCCAGGAGACACATGTAGAAAGTTTACAGCAGCATTCTTTACAAAGCTTTAAACCGGAAACAACCCAATACCAATCAGTAGGAGAATTGGTAAGTAAATTATAGTATATTCATTTGATGGAATGCTGTACAGTGATGGAAACGGACAACAGTCATACCCATCAGTGTAGATGAATTGCACAAATACAGAGTTGAGTGAGAAAGCAAATCACAAAAGAAAACATCCTGGCAAAACTGAACTTGTTTACATTGTTTACATTGTTTAAGGATGTAAATACAGGTGGTAACTATTTCCTTGTCAGGATACTGATTGCTTTTAGAGTGGGCAGGTGATTGGAAGGGGAATGTAGGGTGTTTCAAAGGTATACATGAGCAGTATTTTATTTCTTAACCTGGGTGATGGTTATAATACACAATGTGTGTATGTGTACACATCATACATATATACGTGTGTGTGTGTACATACACCTATACACATATACATATGTATATGAGATACATTTCACAATAAAAAGATTAAGAATAGTTAACACTGGAGAGAAGTATGCCACAAGTATGAAGAGTTGTAGCTTCTGGAAGTAGAATTGGTGGTGATTTCCCCCCTGCTCTTTAAATTTTTATATGTCACAAATTTATAATAATAAGATTAAATCTTACTTAAGTACTTGGACTCAATATTCAGGCAGACTTAGGTTCAAAGGTCAGATGTGCTACTTCTTTGCTTTGTGATTTTGGCAAGTTACTTTTTCTTATCAGTTAAATGACAATTTTCTTATCAGTTAAATGACAACAATAATAATACTTATAGAGCTATTTGGAAGCTTAAATGAGATAATGCAGTGCATAATATAGTGCCTGGCAAATGACATTGAAAGCTGAGATGATCATTATACAATGCATATTTTTGTTTTTGTTTTCTAATAAGCACTTAAAATTTTTTACCTAAAAGTAAGTTATTCCTCCACAATATTTTTATCCCCTTGATAGGTACTTCAGAGCTATTTCTAGGGATTAATGCTTGAAGGTTTGTTTGATAAGGTCAGCTAAACAGTGAGAATCAGAGAATGTCAGAGTGAGCATAACTGAATGGTTTTATTCAACTCTTTTTATCTCGTAAGTGAAAAACTGAATCCAGAGTGATGAAATCACTTGTTCAGGGTCCTACAGTGATTGCTATGTTTGTGTCTTCTTTACTAAACTTTTAAAGAATGCGTTTCATCATGGCCTGACTTATGTGATGGAGAAAAAATATACTCTGTGTGTCTGGGTCTCACTCATCTTGTCCGTCCCAGCCCGACAGATGTGCTGTGCAGGTGGCCACTACCCTCTGCAGTTGCATGTGATCCTGTTCACTGTGGTTATCTAATCCTACGACTGATTCCTTATAGACCAAGAGAATGCTGGTGGAGAAGATGGGCCGAGAGGCTGTGGAGCTAGGGCATGGGGAGGTCAACATCACAGGAGTGGAAGAGAATACCTTGATTGCCAGCCTTTGTGACCTCTTGGAAAGGATCTGGAGTCATGGGCTGCAAGTAAAACAGGTACTGAATGTCTGGCCTCCCTCTGCTGTGCAAACTGTTTTCCTGTTTCCACTTACTAGCTTTCCCACTCTCTTCCAGCTGGTGGCTTTGAAGAATGGTACACAGTATATATACATGGACAACTTTTACTTTTATGCATTTTTAAATTTGAAAAGAACTTGAAACATTATGAAAAGCAGTTTTATTTTGGACAAATTCAAAAATACATATAAGTATCCAGCAAATATTTATGGAGGGCCTATAGTGTGCCAGGCACTTGAGATACCTTAGTGAACAAAACAGACCAAGATCTCTGCCCTTCTGGAGTTTCCATCCTCATGGTTTGCAGACAGTCTACCATGTCTGTCCTTCAAAACGTTTTTGTTTACACGTACACCCAGATACAGGTGTATATTTAAAAATCCAACAGAACCACAATGAGATGCCTTTGCACACCCACTAAGATAGCTAAAATAAAAAAGACAGTGACAAGTGTTAGAGAGGATGTGGAGAAATTAGAACCTGCATACATTGCTGGTGGGAATGCAAAGCGGTACAGCCCCTTTGGAAAATAGTCTGGCAGTTTCTTGAAATGTTAAACTTAGCACTGTGATCCAGCAAGTCCACTTCTAGCTGTGTATTCAAGAGAAGTGGAAACATATGTCTACAAAAAAACATGTACACAAATGTTTATAGCAACATTATTCTTTTTAAAAAATATTTTTAATTTTTTTAAAGATTTTATTTATTTATTTTTAAAGAGAGGGAAGGGAGGGAGAAAGAGAGGGGAGAAACATCAATGTATGGTTGTCTCTTGTACGTCCCCAACTGGGAACCTGGCACGCAACCCAGGCATGTGCCCTGACTGGGAATCAAACCGGTGACCCTTTGGTTTGCAGGCCGGCACTTAGTCTACTGAGCCACACCAGCCAAGGTGTAGCATTATTTTAATAGGCCAAAAGTGGAATGTCCCAGATGCCCATCAGCTAGTGAACAGATAAACTAGGTATGGTATATCCATACGCTGGAATATTATTCAATGAAAGGAATAAAGTATGGATACATGGTACAACATGGATGAACTTTGAAAACATACTGAATGAAAGCAGCTAGTCACTAAAGACCACATATTATATGATCCCATTTAGGCAAAATCATAGACAGAAAGTAGATTAAAAGATGCCAGAGGTGGGAGGGAGGGAGGACCAGAGAGTGACTGCTCTGGGTATGGCATTTCTTTTTGAGGTGATGAAAAGGTTCTAAAATTAGGGAGTGGTGATGGTTGCATAACTGTGAATATACCAAAACCCAGATTTTTTTTTTGATACCAAAAATTATATACTTTAAAGTGTGGATTTCATAGTAATGTGAATTAAACATCTCAGTAAAACTTTTTTTAAAAATTCAATCATGTTTTGTAACTTGCTTTTTATTTTCACCTCATAATCTTCTTTCCATGTCCTTAACTAATTTTTAGGTGATATTATGGTAAATATTAGGGAGCTCAGACTATAAATCAGATAAACCTGGGCTTGATTCCCACTTAATCATTTTACAAAACCAAGTGAGGCGCCCAGCTTCTCTCAGCTTCCATGTCCTCCTTTGTGTGTTGGAATTTGGAAAGTGCCCATCTCTGTAGGGTTCCCGTGAGGACTGGCAATCCGTGTAAAGCACTAAGCCGAGAGCCTGGTATCTGGGAGGTTCTCTGCAGTGTCTGTGGTTATTATTCTGCGTTCGTGTATAGATGTGCCATCCTTGAGTCAGTCCCTTATTATGGGTCATTTAGCTTATTTCTGATTTTTCAGTATTATAAATAGACTGTGATTAAAGAATTTTTTTAATGTTAAAGATTGTGTATCATATCCCTAAAATTTTGAGAGTCCTGTTGTGTAAGTAGCAACACTGTGAGCTTTGGAGTCAGAACGACTTGGATTTGAATCTTAGCTCCACTGGATGACTTCATGTGATTTTTGATTTTGACTTTCATTTTCCTTACCCATAGTACAGAGTTAATAAAACCTACCTTGCCAGGGTGTTATGATAATTAAATGTAATGAAAATAAGTGCTTGGCGTGTGGTGGGTATGTAACATATGCCACTATTATTATGCTAGATTCCATGTGAAGAATTTGTTTCTTTCCTTTTTTTTATAACAAATAAATAGAATGTACATAATCATTTTATTATTTTTCTTAAAGTTTAGCAAGCCTGGTACTATGGTTAAGTAAGCTTTTTCAGCTTCTTGGTAAAACATATGCCCTCAAAACTTTTTAATACTTGCCATGAAAACCTTGAGGCATTTTGAAAATGAACATATCCTCATGTGTTCTAAACCTGTCCTCCGAGGCTTCACATCTGTGTTCCACAGGAATTCCCTCAGCATGAGGCATTCCTGTTGGGGTTCATTTGATCCCCTCTCTCAGTTTGGATAGGCAAAATCTACTTGTTTGGTGAGAAACCAGTTCAAAATAATGGGGGCTTTTTGGTTCAGGTTCCATTTTCTGAGTCATGCTTTTGGAGCACTAAAAGTGTCACCAGAAGGAAGTGAGGGCCTGTGCTTGCTGGCAAGGTATGACCTCAGTGACACATGTTCACTGGGGCTTGACCCTGACTGTCTGTCTGGTTCCTGCAGCATGTTCCTTAGACCTCCGTGTTGCTGGCCTGTGTGTAGAGCAGCTTTTTCCTCTGAGACATCCTTTCAGTTATGTTCCAGTGCAAGGTTGTATGTAAGCTGGTTACCTGGTCAGAGAACTAGCTTATCTCCCTCTTCTGGGGACACCTTACTGATCAACTACCCATTTTATCTACTTAGAAAGTAGAGGGAACCCAAAACAACAGTGTTTGCTGCTAGCTTCCTATTGCATTTTGTTGTTGGCTGTGGCTGTCTGCACGGAAGGCTGCCTGCAGCAAATTCTTCTAAGAATCTCTGTTTTCCTCACTACTCTGACTTTTGATGACACAGTCCAAGGAAATGGACATCCTACTCTGGTATATTTATCTGACACTAAGAGGTGAGGTTTGATTTTATACAAAATTTTGTAATTGCTGCCATTTGGGGACTGGTAGGTGAAAAGGGGTCGTTTCTCACCCTTTATGCATTGATAGTTTTGGAGAATCTGGTACTATCTATATATTGTGTGGCCACATCCCTTAATGGGTAGTCAGACTATATGGAACCCTGCAGTCTCTGTCAGTCCCTTTGTGAAGGAAGAGAGAGAGTAATCCATGTCTCCTGTACTGGAAGGACCCAGTGCCCTATTACGAAGCTTCAGCCCAGCTGCTGTTCTCCCACTCTTGCCCTTGCCCTCCCTCCTTGACTAGTATAACCACTGTGAGCCCGGGCATCCTCCTGGCACAGTGACCTGATGTTGCTCTGGCCTTTGGTTCTTCAGCATCGTGTCATGTGAGGGCTCTCTGGTGACCAGCTGGATTTAGTTTGTATCATGTCCACACAGTTCTTTTAAGGGAGGCTGCCTTCCAAGTCTGCCTAGATGCTGGGAATATAGTGATGATTATTAAGTCAAAGACCTGCCCTTTTAGAAGCCTACTCTACGGTTATGATAAATGAATGGATGAATGGATTTCTAGAAGTTGAATTACTATATCAAAGAACATGGCTATTTTAAATTTTGTATTATTTTCTACATATATTGTATTGATATAACATCTTAATGTATAGTAGCTGTAATAGCGTATAGGAACTATAAGTCTCTGATTTTGTCAAACATCTGTTGTTTTTTTTTCTCAAATATTTGGTATTTCAATGAATAAAAAATGGTCTTCTCTAGTTTTAACGTGTTTTTTAAAAATTGCCATCGAAGTTGTTGGGTTTTGTTTTAAGCTGGTTAAATATTGTAGGAAATCCAAATACACAGCAGGTGTATGTCAACAGCTTGCTGGTCCATAGATGAGGGTTTTCTTCCATTTAAATGCTTGATATTTTTTCACCCCAAAAAGATCAAGTTGGTGGATAGAAACAGATCAGTTCCTTGATATTCTTAAGGGAAACTCTTGAGACCTTAAGGTCTCACATTCATTCCAGACATTAAACTTTCTTTAGAAGGCACAACTTTCAAAGTTAAATGATCTCTTCGGGAGCAGTGTGTAGAACAAGGTGATTAAGAGCAACGGTTCTGACATTAGACAGACCTAAGCTTGAGGCCCCACACTCTGCTTACTTAGCTGTGTGATCCTTTATGGTCTTTCACTACTCAGTCTGCTCTTTTCTAAAGAAAATGAGGGTAGGAATACCTACCTTCTAGGGTTTGGGGAGTATTAAATAAAATACTGTATTTTAAACATTCAACATAGTTCATAGCAAAACTGAAGCAAGACATGGTAGCTTCTATCATTATTTATAAAATACAGAACTAAAGTCATTTATAAAATTATTATAGCCCCACACCAGTGTGGGTCAGTTGGTTGGGCGTCATTTTACAGAGCAAAACGTCATCAGTTCGATTCCCCATTGGGGCACATGCCTGGGTTGCGGGTTCAGTCCCCAGTTGGGGTGCGTTTCTCTCCCCTTTTTCTTTAAAAAACAAATAAGATCTTTAGGAAATCATTATACTAAATCCTACTACTAAAACAAACATACTACCTTTGTATTGCATCAGCTGTATAGGATCATTTACCGTGAATCTGAAATAAAGTTTTTATCAAGTCATGAGAGTCACTGTGTCCTGGAGGATGACGAGAAAGACATGAAGCAGTTGCTGGGTGTCCAGCTGGCTTACTCACTGCTTAGGCGATTGCTGCCTTGTATCAGGCTTGCAGATCCTGCTCAGATATGTGCCTTGGCAAAGTGACAAATCTCCATGACTCAAATACAGGGTGGGGCAAAAGGAGGTTTACAGTCGTTGATATGGGAAATAATGCAACAATTAATAAATGGTAATATAAGAATAAACAGTTTTGTATACTTAAAACTGTATGCCTACTTTTGCCCCACCCTGTAGTTTAAACTGCAAATGCCAAGGTTCTCTTATGCTGGCTGTATCTCAGCCTTGCAGTTAATAGCTGCCTTCCTTCAGGCTTCTTCAACTGTACCTCCAGTAGTAAATCCTCATCGTAGTGGTGACTGATTCTTCCCAGCTGGCACCAAGGGCAGGAATGCCTCTATTTTTAAAATAATTTTATTTAAAAATGTTTATTGTTTACAGAGAGGGGAAGGGAGAGGGAGAGAAAGAAATGCCAATTGGTTGCCTCCCATATACACCCCGACAGGGAGTGAACCCACAACCTTTTGGTGCACGGGATGGTAGTCCAACCAACTGAGCCACCCTGGCTGGGGCAGGAATGCCTTTAGATGCTTTAGGAAATAAATTCACTAGCTGTCGTAGAGTCTTGCAGACTGACTGTCAGTTCCTCTGTGCGAAAGTCGTTGTGCTCTACCCATGCTGACCCTCAGCCAGCAAACCATTGAGAGGTTATTGTTTTTTTCTTTCTTAGTCATTAGTCTGTTTTCATCTCTTTGGATCATGTCCTTCCTGTTCCCAGCTGGGGACCAGTTTTCTTTTCTTTATATTTCTCCAGGATTTTAGTAGGGGGATTTATGAGGGATGTCTCCCCCGAAAAAAATGGAATTATCTTCTGGAGGGCAGGCCCCTTGTAGTACAGGCTTCCTGCACTACCCACCCCCCCTACCCCCACACTCCCAGGAGTGTTCTAGGAACTCCTCTGTCTCAGTGTACCAGCTGGCATTGCTGTGAGAGGCTGCGTTGAGCTTCGGTGAATTTTTTTGAAGACTCTTTCAACACATTTGCCCCTTTTATGATGGGTGATTTACGAGTGCACCTGCCCACACCACACTGAGTGTTCAGAAGTTTTTGATAAAAAATGGCATGACCCCTGTGCCCCACTGTTCCTCTTCACCTGGTCTCACCCCAAGTGTTTTCCTGGGATAAAAAAGTCCTCAAAGGAAAACATTTTGCCATGTGGAAGAGGTGAAACAAAAAACAGCAGAAGCACTAAAAGACAGAATTGACGAGTTCAAGAACTATTTTGAGCAGTGAAAAAACTATCTCGATGGGTGTGTGACATCAAATGGAGATTGCTTTGAAGGTTACTGAAGTTTAAACATGTAAGAATAAATACACAAAAATTTTTAAAGATTTTATTTATTTATTTTTAGAAAGAGAGGAAGGGGGAGAAAAAGAGGAGAGAAACGTATGTGAGAGAGGAGCACCAATCACCTGCTTCTCGCACACCCCCAACTGGGAACCCAACCTGCAACCCAGGCTTGTGCCCCCAATGGGGAACTGAACTGACAGCCTTTCAGGACTCAGTCCACTGAGCCACACCAGCCAGGGCCACATACACAATTTTTTTTATAAATAAATTCCGTTTTCTGGGGGTGCCCCCTCACATGTGTATACATTGTGTCCAAGTATACACTGAGATGAGAAATATTATGGTAAGTCCTCACTTGATGCTGATAGATTCTGTGGCTTCAAGTTCAATGATGTGAAACGAAGCCAGTTTCACCACAGGCCAAATGATGGAAACAAGAGGGAAGCCTCTGTGGCACCTCATCAACGTTACACTAAACAACATGAACAAAATGTTACTTGAGGACTGTTGTACAGATACTTTTTAGCAAAAGCCTGAATCTATATGCTTAAATGATCTCTGACTCTGTTCACTGGATGTCTTGGCCTCTGAAATCAAAACTGATAGGTATTTTTCCCTTGTGTTGGTTCTAGGGGAAATCAGCCTTGTGGTCCCACCTGTTACATTATCAGGAAAACCGGCAGAGAAAACTCACATCAGGAAGCCTCAGTACCTCAGGTAAGATGGCCTCTGCACCATCGGAGGGAGCTCCTCCACCCACATTCCTGTCCCCTCCTGGAGAATGGTCAGGGGGAGTGATCTAGGTCTGTGGGGCCTTTGCTCTGTCATGTTGTCTTTTTTTACATGTTAAGCTGCTGGGCCCTTTGAACCACAGAGCATGCCAGAGCTGTGGGGTTTGCTTTATTATATGCCGTTTTGATCAGTGAGATAGAAGACTTGTGTCAGCAAGAGGCCAGTATTAAAATGACTTTGTTTTATTTTTAAATTGATGTTAGAAAGAGAGAGGAAAGAAGTGGGGGAAGACAGACAGACACAGAGAGAAAGAAAGAGGTGTATTTGTTGTTCCACCCACTTAGGCATTCACTGGTTGATTCCTGTAGGTGCCCTGACTGGGGATCGAACCCACAGCCCTGGTGCATTGGGACAACACTCTAACTGATCGAGTTTAAATGAATTTGGGTGGTACTGATGTCTTGAGTTTGGAGAAAGCTGTTTTCAGAGTCTTTTGTTTTATTTCTCTTAGCTGGGCACTGCGATGATCTTTCCTAGCAGTAAGGGAGCCTCTTTGTCAGTGTCCTACCCTGAGACCTGGTGTGAATGATTCCTTACGCTTCCTTTCTGTTTTTAACTGAATAAAAATATCAGAATTGGTCAGGACCCAGAGATCATCTAGTCCAGCCTTCTTATTTTACAAGAGGAGGAAACTGGGATCCAGAGGGGAATTGAATTTACTCAAGATCACACAATTAATTGATGGAAGAGGCCAGATTAGGAGTCAGGCCTCTTGTCTCCTGGTCTGGTGTTCTTTATACCATTCTACACTGTCCCTTCCAGGACAGTCCCCTCCTTCCTTTACTTCTTGGCAGCATCTCTTTTTCATGCCATCCTTCATTCTCTCCTCTCTGCCCAGGAGTTTGTTTACTGTTCTTAGATGTTCTTACCTGATGGTAAAGACCAGTTTAAATGGGGGGGGGGGGTTGGTGAAAAGATAGGCGTAAACTCTGTGTTGTCTTTGGTCTTGAACTCGTCAACCTCAACTAGCACTGAACGAGGGGAAAGTGGTTGGCTGAAAACCGGGTGCAGGAGCTCCCTGAGTAAGCTTTTAAGACTTTTTTGTTCAACTTTCTGGATATGAAAGCAAGAAGTCTTCTCAGGAAGGCTATAGAAGTTATTGCCAAGGGATAAGCTATAGTCAAAAACCCTCAGCAGCTAGGTAATGAAGGTACTAAGTTTTAAAGGGGCCATGCATGCAGATATAAATATATTTAGAGGTCTGGTTTTCTGCAACATGGTCTGCACACATCCTGTTGGGTTTCTGGCAGCCCATTTTGAGGCAGGGGCAGGACAAGCGTAGTAGCTCCAAGTGAAAGCACTGCATCCGTGGATTATGACAAGAACATGCCAGATTAGGAGCCAGAGGATCTGACTTTGCTACTTGTCACTGGGGCAGAGCAGCTAACCTCTCTGAATCTCAGTTCCCTCCTCTGTGATACCTTCTTTGGCTATCTTATAAGTTGTTAGAGAGTTAAATGAGATAATGTGCATACAAGTATTCAATCTGAAACCTAGTGGATGCTCTGTAAATATTCATGAAATGATTGATCAGAGTGTTACCAAAGCAACTAACTGTTCTCTATAGGAATTTGTGGTTTGGGACAAGAAAGGTAGTCAGCGATTCGGACAGTCGGATCCTTCTGGACGTGACCATTGTTTTTGTTCTAGGAGTGCTTGTTGACTCAGAGCGGAGGAAGTCCGATGCCAGCTCGGTCATGTCTCCCTTGAGAATTTCCCTCATCCAGGATATGAGGTCAGTGTGGGCGCATACATAATAAGCCACGAAATCCTGTCTCCAGTTGCTGCTTACGTGTCCACTTTAAATAGCAGGGTCTCAGTGACCTGGGCTTCTGCAACATCTCAGTTAATCAGGAAGCTCTTCTCATTGGTCTTGTGCTTCCTGATGCATTTGTAGAGCTGTGCACGCAGTTGGGTTCCCTGACATTTTTTGAGAATTATATCAGAGTATCTCAAGACCTAGGGGCTCTGGGGTTCCCCTGACTTTTATTGAGAGCTGTATTGTAAATCCCTCTTCCCCCCAACGCTTTGCCAGGTGAGCCTCTCTGGCAAAGCCGCATGGAAGCCCAGGAGGTAGGGAACAAGAGGGACACACTCTCCCGGGATGGGGTGGACTGCCTCACTGGGCCTCTTTCAGCGTCTCAGGGGTGGTGTTGGGATCGAGTTCATCTCCCACCCACCCTGCACTTCCTTTTTTCATTCCCCCTTTAGGCATATCCAGAACATTGGGGAAATCAAGACTGATGTGGGAAAGGCCAGAGCATGGGTGCGACTATCCATGGAAAAAAAGTTACTTTCCAGACACCTGAAGCAGCTTCTCTCAGACCATGAGCTCACCAAGTAAGGCCACTCCACCTGGAGTAGAACTGGGCTCTCAGAAATGAGGGGGGGAGGGGTGGAACCCCTGTGTGGGGAGGGGCAGTAGTCAGTACATCATCACTGCTGTGTTCAGCTAAACTCAAATTGTACATGAAGGTTTTGAAGCATGTCTGCTTCTCCCTCTCTATCTGCAAAAGAATAATTCTGCTGTATTTGTTCTCCTTACCTTCTCAATATGCATGCCCCAAAGTGGTTTTCTGCAAGAGGTAGTGAGATGGTTGGTGTCCACATTGGCTTCCTCAGATTTTGGGGGCTCCTCCTGTCCTTGCTGCACTCTGGTACCTCTTGGGCATGGGCATTTTCTTAGTTTCTTTTCTGTCCTGGGGAGGAGAGGATTGGAGGATTACAAGGAAACTTCTAAGATATTCCCTTACCTCTTTTGTTCTTTCCAGAGCCCAGGGCAAGCCCACAGTAACCAAGTCCTTCCTCTTCCTCTCTGACCTTGCCTGAGTCTCCTTAGAGCTCAAAAGGGCTTTCAGATGACCCTCTTAGGCCCTCTCCCTCCTCACTTTTCACCCAGAAAGAGGGAGGGGAGAGATTTCCAGGCTCTCATACTCCCAGGGACCACTAAACCTAATAGTTTCCTTATTTTGATCTTATATTTTTTGCATTCTTTCTGTACCCAATGACTAGAGGAGTGGGGAGGGGAGAGCTACGGCCCTTCTGTGCCTCAGAGTACCATCTCTCCGCGTTCTTCTGTAGACAGTACGTTTGGCTCTTTCTTCATTGGCAAGCCTGCTGGGCATTTTTGTTTAGCATTTTCTTAGGCATCTTTCATGGTGTCTTTTATTACGTGACTTCCCTGTGGATGATAAAGCAGAGGAGTGGACCTTGGGGACACTTGGTGTGAGTCAGTTGATTAAAGCTGCAGAATCTGTTTTTATTCAAAGTAGAAATGCATTTTTTTAAGACTGTTTATTCTGTGTGTAAACCACAGCAAGAAACCAGGTTTAAAACCTTGGTAGGTTAGAGAGCTCAACCTGAGAGGTTAGAAACAGCAATTCTTAAAGCACTTAAATGTCAGGGACAAAAAGATTAAGGAGTAAAATTTGAAGAGTGAGAGGACAACTACATGAGAACAAGTGAACACGTAAGCCTGGCATTTGGAAGAGAGACATTCACACGCAGATTCTAGAGGACAATTGTGTCTGCAGCCATGTGGGCACCAGGGCCCGAGGACAGGCATGTTTCCTGCTGGCCAGTGTGGGTGTCATCGGTCAGGAGAGGCTGCACATCAGCAGGAGGACAGAGAGGCATCTGAGAGGGGGCCAAACACAAGAACTTCCAAAGTCCAGGACAGTGGGCAACAGCCAGCAGAGCACAGGCCTCGGGGAGCAGGCTAGTCTTGATTTCTTTAAACTGTGGTCCCATTTGAGGAGGTTAGCTAAGAGTTTACTTACTGTGCAGTAACTTCTCACTTGGTTCTGACCTCCATGCTACTCTAAGTGAGTGGAAAATGAGGAGAGCTTTACTGCCATAGATTGCAGTTTGGATGAGGCCTAGGGAGAGAGAAAGGGGCCCTTCATCGAAACCTGCCCACTCTCGCCCTGGCTGGGTACCTCAGGTGGTTGGAACGTCCTCCCATAAACTGAAAGGTTGCGGATTTGATCCTTGGTCAGGGCACATACCTAGGTTGCGGGTTTGATCCCAGTTGGATTGTCTGTGGAGGCAACCAATTGATGTCTGTCTGTCTGTTTGTCTCTCTGTCTCTGTCTCTGTCTCTGTCTCTCTCCCTCTCCCTTCCTCTCTAAAAAGCAGTGGAAAAATGTCCTCGGGTGAGGATTAAAAGCAACAACAACAAAACACCCACCTACTTTCCCATCCTGTCCTCCTTCATCTTTCTCTTCCATTTGTTTAAAGCCCTAGTCACACCGTACCCTACACCCTTCTCAGAATGTCTTCTGCCCTTTCAGGACCTAGTCCGAAGTTTTTTTTGCCCAAGTTTGCCTTGACTCCCCAGGGACTGGGTCCATTCCCTCTGAGCACCCACAGCATTTGTTAAAGGATTAGTTCATCCCTGTTTTATTACTATGGGTTGTATTATCATTATCTAGTTGCTTACTGCGTATTAAAATGTGCTTTCATTGATGGCATGAACTCTGGACCTTTCCCATGCAAAGCATGTTGTCTAGCACCTCACAGATGTTTAATTGTGCACATAAAATGTGCTCATAGCTGCACAGACAGGAGGCGTGGGCAGCTTTGGGGAGTATGTCTTGATAGAATGTTTCTGAGATTGTCTCTGGGATTTCCAGCTAGCCTCCAAGACTGTTTGCAGCTTGGAGATGGGGTAAGGTGGAGACTGGGTAAGATGACTATGTATTCTAAGGAAAGAACTTAGTTATTAGCCTTTATATAGTGAGCTCAAACTTTTTTCTTAAACCTGTCTGCAGTGATTAATATGATATAGTGCCCCCTCTACCCCTTGACTTTGAAACTCACTTTGCATGGAATGACCCTGTGCCATCATGTTCTCTTTCCCCCTTACCCTTTCCAGGGCGCCGGCTTCCACAGCCCTCCACTCTCCGCACGCACACCTGTTCTCTTTGTCTCTCACTTAGTGTTCTCACTCGTGGTCATGGCTTCTGTCACTGCTAAGCAGGTGACTGCCACATCTGAAGCTCTAGCTCTGACGTTTCTTCTGAGCTCTGGTTGTACATGTATTTCCATTTAGATATCTTACCTTTACCTAGACAGAACAAAGCAAGTTTCACAGAGTCTTTAGCATTAGCATAATCTTTTTCTCAAAAATTTTAATGTCACCATTATTCTCTCTGACCAGCCTCACTCTTGCCTACCTAGGTTTAAAATTTGGAGTCATTTTGACCCCTTGCTATACTTTGCTTTATCTCCCACATTCACATTTCAGGTCCTCAGCCCCTGCCCCCATCTGTCTCCTTACCTCCTGCCTCTACCTGAGTTCACCCTCATTCCCCTTTTACCCCTCAGCTACACTACGTTTAAATTTCTTGAAGTTGATTGTCACTTTTCCTTTACTTCTAGGGCAAATTGCAGAAACCTATTACTTGTAGGGCAGATTGCAAACTCCCTGGCTTGAATATTTAGGGCCTTCCTTCATTTGGCTCTAGCCTAACTTTTCAGCCTCATCGCTAACCAATCACTTCCCTTAGCCCTCAGCCCCACTCAGACTGTTCCGCACCGTCTCCTTCTGCATACCCATCTCAAGCTGTGCTATCCTTCAAGCCCCTCTTGTTCCAGGACCATTGATGCTATGGCTCTTTAACCCTTTCAGTATGGGTGCTGGATATATCCGGCGCCCATCTGATGACCTGTGTGGACGAGCGCCCGATATATCTGGCATCCATCTGTATATAATTTTTATAAATTTTACTTATATAATTGATAGAATTTTATATAACTATCTCTTAATATTAAAGTTACAAACAACACTTGGAAAAAAGCATTGTTTTATTAAGCATAGATCTTATATAAGGTTAGGAAAGTCTTCACACAAAGGAGGACTGACCATGTGCTATGTGCGCGTTT
>VMDR010016683.1:0-20897 GCA_007922815.1 Macrotus californicus
TTTTTTTTTTTTTTTTCCTGGAGTTTTGATCTGTTCTTCCATTTGCACCATGTTTCTTTGTCTCTTCATTTTGGGAACCTCCCTGTGTTTGTTTCTATGTGTCAGGTAGAGCTGCTATGACTCCCTGTCTTGGTAGTGTGGCCTAATGTAGTAGGTGTCCTGTAGGGTCCAGTGGCACAACCTCCCCTATCACCCAAGCTGAGTACTTGAGCCGTTCCCTTTGTGTGGCCTGAGTACAGCTTCCTCTTATAGTTGAGCCTTGATTGCTGTTGGCAGGTCAATAGGAGGGATTTACCCAGGCCAGTCAGCTACAAGGACTGGCTGTGACCACTGACCACCGACCTCTACCCTTTGTGGAGGGTCAGCTGTGGAGGGGCAGTGTGGTGGTGCTCCGACTTGGTCTGTAGCTGTTCACTGGGTGCACAGCCCCTGGAGTTTCCTGGGTGGTGCAGGCCAAACAGCTCCCACCTGTGTTCTGCCTGGGGCCACCCTGCATGAGCTATATGCAATCTACGATGGCTGCTTCTTGTGCTGGGTGTGGTGATACCCAGGTACAACCAAGCTATGATCTAGGCTGGCTACTGTTAACCAGGCCTGGGCCACTTAACAAGAGTTACAGGGGCTGTGGGCTTACTGAGGCTGGCTGTTGGTTCTTTGATAGGATTTAGGAAGTTGTGAAGCACTAGCCAAGATCAGCCATTCATATGGAAAAGTTGCTGTTAACAGTTTGGGTGGGCCTGTAAGTTGGGTGGGGTGGAGTATCATGGGATCTTCAGGGTGGGGCAAACAGTGTTAGCTAGGTTGATGGAGTCTCATATGTGGCAACCACCTGCCAGCTCTGTGGCTCTGTAAAGGGAAGGCTCAGAAAAGGGACAATGGCCTCTGCCTGCCTTTCTGTCTGGGTGAAAGCTGTCCCACAGCTGCTGCCTTGATGCAGGCACTTCAGTTCCTCCCTGTAGCCACTGGTGCATCTGAAGCTACTGCTCTGGTGCTGGAGCTCTGAGGGAGTGAGTCTAAGTTCATGTGTGGGCTCTTTAAGGGGAACTGCTTGGGACTTTGGAAGTGCCTTCCACTGGCTCAGTCTCTGCTGGTTTTTGCAGCCAGAAGTTATGGGGACTTATCTTCCCAGCATTAGAAACCTGGATCAGGGGGCCTGGTGTGGGGCTGGCACTCCTTGCTCCCAAGATATCTATACCAAATTTTTATCCACCACACATGGATGTGGACCAGCCCATTCCACTTCTCTGTCCCTCCTACCAGTGTGAATGGATGTGGTTTCTTTAATTCCATGGTTGTCACACTTCCATTCAATTAGATTTCTGATGGTTCTGAGTGATGGTTTTTCTATATTTTAGTTGTAATTTTGATGTAGTTGTGCAAGGAGGTGAGCCATGTTTACCTATGCCAGAAGTCTCGTGTTTGGTAAAGTGAATGTTAATACTAATATCCACACCTGTCACTGTTCCTGATCCTCCTTGTTTCTTAGCTTTTGGTCCTTAGCTTAGTATTTTTTTAGAGTCCTTCCTGTTACTGCTTTTAATCTGATCTCACTGTAAACTAAGAACACTCTTGCTTCCACTCACTAAGGAAACTAGGTAATCTTACATGTTAAATCAGTAGGTTTAAATTTCCACCCAATTCTAAATAAGCAGACTAAAGCTTCAAGACCCTTCGATAGAGACAAGTACAAGGGCTTTATGACAGTTATTTCCTTCGAACTGCAGAGAGGTCTCCTGGAGTGAGGATATTTCCACTGGAGGAAGAGAAGACAGCACTGTGTAGAGAGGGAAGAAACAGTGCAGAACCTGCAGACAGGCAAGGGCAGGTTGAAGAAGGATTAAACATTTATGGTGACTGTGAGGAAAGGAAGAAAGGCTGTAAAATGGTGAGACTGGAGAGCTAGTTCTCAGAGTATTGTATAATGCCAGTGAAAACAGCTAAAATTATATTTCTTATATTTTAGGTGTTATGTTAAGCACTGTAGATGTATTATCTCATTTAATCCTTACAACAATCCTTTTAAATTTGTCCTATAATTATACTCATTCTTTAGATGACAAAACTGATGGTTGAGAAGACTAAATAAATAAATTTCTCAAGTTCTATACACGATGATTTTGTTTCAAATTCTATGCTTGTAACTACCATGCTATACTCTGTCATAGAATTAGTGTCTTTGATAATAATTTTGGATTGCTTTTGTGGGCAATGAAGAGCCAGAGGAGGTTTGAAATGGAAAAGTAATATAAAATTTATTTTTAGGAAAATAACTCTGAACAATGGATAATAGAAGAGAGATGTTGAAAGGCAAGAACAGCATGGGCATCAAAGTAGGCCTGAGTAGGACTTACCCTAAGTCTTTGGCAGCAGGGACAAAGAGGAGGGGAGGAACTCTAGAAACATCTCGAAGTATAAGCAATAGGACTCTGGGACTGCCTGGATGAGAGAAGAGGAGAAGTATAGTAAGTCACCCAGGTGTTTAGATCAATGAATGAGTGGCTGGTATGGCTACCATCTATGTTGGGGCAACATTTCTTATTTTGTCTTTAGGGAACAGAAGTATTAAGGTTATCACTCAAAATGAACCCATTATTAAACATGGTTGAATTAAATGGGATTGTTTGATGCAGGGTTTCTCAACATGGTTAAACACTACCTCACACTGGGAATCATCAGGGGAACAACACCTTATGCATTAGGGGATGTCCAGGAGCCTTGGAAATATGGGTCTGGTGCTCAAGAGAGCTGGCCAGGAGGCAGAACTTGAGGATTATTTTCTTCAGATGATCTTTGATAATAGCACTTCTGTGTTTGTCAAAGTGCCTCCTCACTTGATAAGAGTTGCTAAATAAAGATACTTTTTAAATCCTCAAACCAGCATAAATAGGAGGGGGGATCCCCCTCCAAAAAAACCTGTAATTATCTTCTGGATGGTGGGACCCTTTGTAGTACAGGCTTCCCCTGCTAGGAACCCATCTGCATCAGTGCACCAGCTGGCATTGTTGTGAGAGGTTATGTTCGGCTTCAGTGAATTTTTTTTTAAGACCCTTTCAATGTGGCTGCCCATTTCACGATGGGTGATTGACGAACACACCTGCCTACACCATGCTGAGTGTTCAGCAGTGTTTGACCAAAAACATCATGACCCCCATGCCCCACCCTCCCTCTTCACCCAACTTTGCCCTGAGCAACTTTTTCTTTTTGTTTCCACAGATGAAAAAGTCCTCAAAGGGAAATGTTGAAACATTTGTGAACCAAAATGTTGGCAGAACAACTTGGTGAAACAAAAAATGGTAGAAGGACTAAAAGGCATAAAAATAGACAAATTCAAAAACTGTTTTGAGCACTGGAATAAAAGTCTTGATAGGTGTATTGCATCAAATGGAGAGTACTTTGAAGGTGACTGAAGTTTAAACGTAAGAATAAATATACAATTTTTAATAAATAAATTCGGGGGGGGGTTGGGTCCCCCTGTACATCACAAGTTGGAAATGCAATATAGGTGAATACTATAATATATCTGTCCCTGGGTGGAAGCAGTTAGCTTTGTATACAAACTATGTACCATTCAATTTAAAATGGCAAACTTTTGGAATTATTGGAATACAATGTTTATCAACTGCAAAAAGAAACAGAGACAAGGCTTGGTTAATTGTTTCATGTGCCACTGGAGGACTCAGGTGAGCCTGGGACTCCGCTGCAGCAGGCTGGAGGGTTCAGAGCAAATTCAGTTGACTGGGGACTCATTTGCCCCACAGGAAAAACCATCTGTGCCACTGCTTGTAGAATCCCGTTAGCTTTTCGTACACTGGCAGAAATGTGCTCCCAGCTGCCCAAGTCTGTGGTTTCTCTGGTCATACAGTAAAGGGATTGTGACCTTAAACAACCCACAAGGGTTTAAATGACAGAGCTGGGAATCCCTTCCTGGCACCCGCAGTGGAATCTGTTGACTACATCTTGCATCAGTGTGGAGCAGGGTAACTCTTTTTCTCAAAGACTTACTAAGACACCTCGTGCCACCATGGTTCACTTAGTCAGTGACAGTTCCTTAACCAAGATGACACTCTTGTTTTTTTATTATTCTAATTAAGCTCTTAACATGTGCCAGGCAGTTATAAATGCCTTATAGATATTAAGTTCCAACCACAAAAGATAGCATCACAATTATCCTTACTTAATAAATGAGGAAAAGGAGGCACGAAGAGGTGAAAGCAATTGCCTAACATCATACAGCCTTACACAGCAGAGAAGTGAGGGTTTCAGTTCATCTATTTGCATCCATGGGCTGTCCACAGACAAGTCACATCATTTCCAGCAGATATGCCCAAACTTTAGTTATTCACATACCACATACGACTGATTGTTGACCACATACTGCCTTTAGATTGTTTATTTATTGTAGAATGTAGAACATGTAAACTCACACAATTGATGTTAGTTAATTTTTTTCTAATTCACATGAAAATAACCTCATAACTCTTTAAAAATGTTGTCCTTGTCCTTCCTAAAACTTGTTCTCTAGCCATCTATGAGCATTCACTTTTCCTCTGAACAGCTTACATTGTAAACTAGAAAGTTCCAAACATTACGTATGTATAACTATTCAACACAGTTAACAGCTATAGAGTACCTGTGACTATGTTTAGGGCAGTGTGCCTCGGTGATTCCTCATTCCTTATCGCCTTGTCTGTGATGTCAAGCCTGAGAACCAGACCCCGCACAGATGTTCTTCCCACCCTGGGCCAAGAGTGTGCACTAGGTAACTGAGCATTTCACAGCAGAATGTCCTACTCTCTAATGGTCTTCTCTCCCCAAGCTGTTAAGCCCCTCCAGAATGTTACCATTATGTCCTCTGTAACCATTAATGAAGAGCCTTGAACTGGGTGCTTAGTGATTGATAGAGCACTAATCGCTAATGCCCATGGTGAAAGGATCAGATCTAAACACAGGAAGAGAAGAAGAAAGACACAGTAATTGAGCCCACATTACATGCCAAGAACCCTTCTGTCATTATCTTATTCATTTGTAAATAATCTCCACAGCAGCTCCGCGTGGTAGGAAACTGAGGTGAAGGGAGGCCAAGGAGATTGCAGAGGTTTATGTGGCTGGCAGCTGGCAGAGCTGGGAGCAAAATCCAGGTCCTGCTGATTTCAGGTGAATTGTTCCTTCTACTGCAGCAGGCCTCTGCACTCTGCTTCTACTAGAAAAAGACATTTTAGGAGAAGGAGTGAAGACCACCTTCTCCATCAGGAAAGATGCTGCAATTTCCATTATCTCAAAACATGAGTCATCTGCTACTAAGTGCTAAATTCACAATTGATGGCAAACTGTGACCACTGGCAAAAGACTATGGAAAGAAAACCTAAGCATGGATGACCAGGGTAATGAACCAACACAATAAATTCTGTGGGCAAGAGTCTTGACCAGGCTCTCATTCTCCATTCTGAGTCATACAAATTCCCGGTTAGAGCATGGCCAATTGGTTTATGTCTGAATGGATTGGGCACCTGTGGGTCCAGCAGCTGCAAGGCTTTTCATCTTGGCTCATTCACAGTGGATTAACAAGTCATGCCTGGGAAGGAGAGATGACCAGTCCCTTGACTCTGTTCAAAGCCTCACTTAACACTCTTGGATTGAACGTCAAGCGGGAACCGGCATGCTATAAAGGGTGCCCAAGCAGGGAGCAGAGCAGCTTCTCAGGGACCTCTGAGGACCTCAGCATGTGTGAGGACAGTGCCCTGGCTGCCATTTGCTGGCCTGTAGACAGTGTGTCTCGTGCACCCAGGAATTCTTTCTTTTGTCTGCCCTGGTTTGCTCTGCAAAGAGAAACATGCCTAACTATAAAGGCCTCCTCTAATATGCGGACAGAGAGGTGAAACTTGAGGGGTCTGTTTCTCAGAGAACGTAGATTTATTTCATTAATTAAAAATAAGTATAAAAACACCCCTTGCCTTAGAAAATCAAGGGTATTGAATTTCAGTAGCAGGAAATGCCTTATTTTTTAATTTGGAGAATGGTGAGGGGATTTAACCCATGTGTGAGTACACATCTCAGGGGCTCCCCCCTCCTCACCCCCGTATAAGGATAACTATTCCTCTATGCAGGATTATTATGGGAGTGAGGATTGAAGACTGCCATGTGAACATGCAAAAAATATCAGCTCTCTTCTTTTTCTTTCTTCTTCTGTGAATATCTTTTAGATTTAAAAACAATAAGCTTGGTATGTAAATTATACCTCAGTAAAAAATCTTAATCCTAATCAGTCTACCATAAAACTTTCCCATCATGACCTCTACCTTAGAAATATGTTCCTTCTTCATTTTCTTTCCTTCCTTCCTTCTTTCCTTCCTTCTTCCTTCCTTTCTACCACACATGCTCCACCAGGTGAAATGGGACAGTGGAGGTTATATGTGACATCAGAATGCCTGGAGGGAAAAAATATACAAAGAGCTGAATTTATTCCCCAGAATACACTTGTACTGTGAACACACACATGGGACCCAGGCTCTGAGGGAGCCACGTGTACCAGGGCACTAGGTATTTTGTGCAAACTCCTTCCCAATAGAAGTGCTTTTGGCAACAGCTAATGTTCAGTCAGGTGCCAGACAGTTTTTGCAGCACTTAACACATTTAAACTCTTTGTCCTTCTTTATCAAACTGTTATTCTGCTATGATCTCCATTTCACAGATGAATAATTTGAAGCACAAAGTGTTTAGTCTAAAATCATCCAGTTGATAATGGGGGAGCCCTTATGTAAACCTAGGTAGAGTAACCCATCGTCCAGCACTTAATAACTCACTCTTTCCCAATGTCCAAGAGATGGAGTATTATATACTTAGCCAAGGCTGCCTGACTTGTGCCTCGCCCTCTTTAGAAATCAATGGCACATGCTCCCTGCTGAGCTAACCTCACAGATACCACTGTCAGGAGGCAGTTGGACTGGCTTTTTTGGGTGAGGAGGGAAGGTTGGAAGAGATGGTTTTAACCATCTTTTAAATAAGATGGTTACCTAAAGACAGGAATTTCAGAGACACAGAGATGAAAGAGTGGTATTAGTAATGGCAGTTGTAACTGACATGGGGCATGAATTACAAGAAATACAGTGATGCAACGAGTAGGGATGGGGACCAAAGGTAAGGCTGAGAAGAAAAGACAGTCTCCACATCTTGGAAGGCTTTGCTTCAAGGCTTTTGACTTTATCCTTCAGGTCAGTGCATCACCAATTTTTCCAAAGACTTAAGAGACTGATTGCATATTTCCACAAGTCCTGGTCAGGAACCAGCAACTCCAAATGTGAAATTCTGCCAGAATCCCACATTTCATCTTTAACATCCAGGAAAATTATGTGTTCTACTCCACAATACATTCATGTTTGTTAATATAAAAATAACGTTCTACATTTCTCACCAATGGTTTTTGGAAGATCTGTCATGTTTGTTCTATGCCCTTGCATACTTCATGATGGTCTTTACCCCAAGAAATATTCATTTCCTGATTTGAAAATCATAGCCTTAGATGCGAGGAACCATCGAAAGGTATTGAACTAGGTAATACCGTCACTGGGTTTGAAATTTAGAAAGTACTCTGTGGTAACAGCACAGGGAATGGAGTGGAGGGGAGCAAGGCAAGGGAGAGGGAGACAATTAGTTAGGAGACTATGACAATTTTACAGGCAAAAGATGGTATAAAAGCCAGAAAACAAACAATATTCAGAGCCCCTCAGCTGGTTGTGATTCTTGAGAACAAGAACCAGAGAGAAACACTTTCCCAAAGGCTGGAAGAAATATCTAGAATTTAGTTTAGAAGAGAGCTTTATTTCTTCTTAATCATCTTTGTAACCTGCTGGATTCTCAATAGTTAGACTAACCATGAGTGTAGGGCACCAGCAAAGCAGGAACATGGTTGAGGGAGAGAAATTAGGAATAAAATACTCTAATACCATCATACATTTAGCTGTATGTCACTTTAAAAGATGAGTTTATTTAACAAGTTGTTACTATTTTCATTTTTATTTTTATATGGGAGTGGGGGTACTATTATCTTTCAGGGCATGATGCCCCTTAAGCCCGTAATCTAATCTTTAGGGGGAGGTAGCTGAGGATTCCCCCCTTTGTGAGCCGGAGAAGACCAGAGAATGGCATCAGCGTCAGTGTGCACACTCACTCCAAGCTAGGGACTCCCCAGCTTTATCTGGGAAAGACACAAGAGTTTCCCCAATCACTGGTACATACTACTGATGGAGAAATGCACAGAAAGAGAATTTACTGAGTGGCCATAAATGGTTGCATTGATAAAAGAACTGGCATACAGCCGCAGCTGGGGGCCTGGCAGACAAACTTTCAGGCTTTGCAATTCCACACCGGGTCAGCTCTCTTTAGAGCGCACGAGACAACATAGTTGGATTCAAGCAATAAATTTCATCTGCCAATGGAAATACTATTTGAATAAACAGTTAATTTGCTGCTGTCCCTCTTTGTAAGGGAGAAGCTCTTATTTTCCTTCCCAATTTAAGCCAGATTTAAATCCTAATTTTATCAATAGAAGATGCATTATTAATTTTCTCTGATTCTTTCTAACAGGTCCTCCTAATTGATAGCTCTTAATTCGTTTCTGGCATCCTCATTTTTTTTTTTCTTTTTGCAAAACAAACCAATAACATTGGGGATAAGACAGAAAAAAAACTGCAGTAAAAATAATGTATCCATCATTCATTTAGCACTTATTCTATGCTAAGCGACTTACATTGCCTCAAATGGTCTTCACAACTAATCAAAAAGATGTGTAATCGTTGTTACCTCCATTTTCCAGATGAGGAGACTGACCTTTCAGATGGCAGAGCTGAGACTCACAGCCTGGCAGGTGTATTCTGAGTCACGGTCTCTTCCCTTGTGAGTCATAGTGACTGTTCCCCTGCCAAGAAGCCTCCTGCCGTCCACGCCAAGACCACTCAGCCGGAACCGGCCCCACGCACGTGTAGGTGGGTTCCGCTTCCTCCTGCCAAGATTCACTTCCGGGTCACCTCTACCCCGCGTGAGCTTCGAGAGACGTTCAAGTGCGGGGCCACGTTTGTTTGTGCTGGCGGTAGGGCTTCTTTTCCTGAGGACGTGCTGTTTTCATTAGGATTAGAATAGCTTTTAGCAATAAATATTAAAAATCTGCCAAGTAAAAAGAGCAGCTTCCTCAGAAGCTTATGAGGATTGGAATTTTTAAGCAGGTCCTGCTATGTCCGACCACCCCTCTTCTTCGCCACCCCGTTGTGTGCTCCTGCGCGGCTGGGCTTTCGGCAGCGATCGGATTTGGTGTGTTGCTCAGATCAGTGCCTACTAATTGCCTGTCCACATTGCCGCACGCTCCAGATAGAACGGTGCGGGGAAAACAGAGCTTCGCTCCTTCTCCCACCCCTGAGGGATCCAGATTTCATGTCTTTGTCGGCGGCGAAATGAAAATGCTTGCTCCACAGAGCAGCTTTCCTCTTTCGTGTTCGACGGCTGCCCCGGGTGCGGAACCTCAGCCATCCTCTTTGTCACAGCGCCGCCCACAGCAGACAGACCGACAGACCAGCAGACGCCAGGAATCAGCTCGTTGGGGCTGGGAGCCTCTTTGTGTGTGGCGATCCAGCAGAGGGACTTGGGAAAATGAATTATTATACCTGTGGACTGTAGTTCCATGGCTTTATGGCATGAGATGCTGATCTCTAGGTTACTGGTCTGTAAAATGAGGATGATAATACCCACCCACTGGGGCTGCTGGGAGAATTAAAGGAGATGTATAAAGTGTTAGCACAAGGCTTGGAGCAGGGAGGTGCCGTTTGAATGTTAGCGCCTTCCCCTCCCATCTCTGGCCGCAAGCTTGGATAGTAGGTGAGGCATTTATTATCCATGTTCCTAAACATCCCCAAAGACTTGTGGTTCCTGCATTACAAACCACATTGACTATTCCAGGCTAATTGGGTGTCCTTGGGCCTGAGTTTCTCCATTCAAATATATGAGCCTGGGATTTTTTTTTAAAGTACACTGTAATTATATTCTTGGACAAATGGTACATTTTTTAGAAAAGCACAGAGAATTCTTTCAGCACCCGGAGCTGGGTAGGAATTGCTTGATATATGGGTAGTAACTCACAGTAACTAATGATTTACAATAAATACTTCAGCAAAGAAAAGTCTGGGTAAACTCTATATTTCATCCTTCTGGCAATGAGCTACAAAAGGTTTGCATCTTAAATCAACCAGTGGCTGTGTACCAGAAGGATGTGGTCTGAGTAGATTTGTATGATGGGGCAATTACTCATCACCGAAAGGATCTCAGCTGTCATCGTGGCTTCCCCTTAAGCAGTCAGTGAGTGAGCAGTTATGGAATTACAGAGCTGACCTCTTGTGCACTGCCCTGAAGCTTCCCGAGCCAGAGTCGTAGAGGATGTTCATCATGAGGCCCAGGAGGCACAGAGAGCAGTCAGCACCCACAGCTGGGAAGATGACATCTAGAAGGAACCCCTTTTTCTCCCTCTTTGTTCTGGTCACTAGTGACAATTTTGGCAGGTGGCAGAAGGACCAGACGGAGTGTCCCCTAGTTCAGAATCTTCATGGCGTGAGGACTAGGGACAGTGTGGAGGGTTGCAGAGACTGTAGTCTTGGGGGCTGGAATCCCACCTTTGCTAATCACTGGCTGGGAGAAGAATACATTTCTCTGATTTGCTGTTTTACTAGCTACAGAATGGGGGTGATATTCCTACTTCAAAAGATTTTTGTATATTAGGGTGCATGAAAGTGTCTGACACTTGGTGAATATTACTTTTTAACCTTATAAAATGATAGCTAATAGTTATGAAGTGTTACTATATGCCAAGAGCTGTGCTAAGCACATTATATAGATTTTGCTCACAATGACTTTACATTTTATAGATGAGGAAATTGAGGAACAGAGGGCTTAACTGGCTTGCCCGTATTTAGCTAGGATGGAGTGAGTACATAGCAGACACAGGCTTTGGCCTGGGCAGGTTGGATTCAGACTGTCCTATAGTTGTAATAGGGAAACATTCTCCGCTAAAGACTATGGAGCACTTTCTGTGCTAGGTGTCAATATACAACATGCAGGTCTCCATCCTCAAAGAGTCTATCCAGTCTCATCGTAAGTAAGACTGAAGTATCAGAACTCAAATAGCATGCATGTAGAAACCCACCAGAGCCCCGGGAGCTCAGAGGAAGAGCATGAACTTGCTGTCAGAGACAGGGGTTGCTTCTCCCTCAGCTTCCATTTCTGCCCCTTTTTGCTTTAGGGTTTCTTAAATGTCAGGGTTTTATAATTTTAAGGCTTCAGTCTTGAGCTAATGAATAAAGCCTGATTTGGGCTTAAGGAAAAAGAAAGGAAATATGCCAGGGAGACAGAGTTAATAACAAAATGTGAGACTTTTTCCTCTACGTATAAAGAAATGTTTCATGGGAAAACCAGAACCACTGTTGACAGCAAGTTATATGTAAGAGGGTGTGGGAAGGGAGGTGAGGAGTATAGGTTGCAATTATTATTTTTTTAAGTTCAGAAGGATCACTTGACCCCAACAGATTA
Organism: Macrotus californicus; assembly: GCA_007922815.1. Classification (NCBI taxonomy): domain Eukaryota; kingdom Metazoa; phylum Chordata; class Mammalia; order Chiroptera; family Phyllostomidae; genus Macrotus; species Macrotus californicus. Next base: position 11,563 of record VMDR010016683.1, read on the forward strand.
TAAAATGAATATTATCTTGTTATCCAAGAGCAGAGAGGACCATGTATTGCTCTAATGGGCCCATCCTCACTTTGGAAATAAGTAACCAAAGGGAAGGGTGGTGATTGCATATCATAGATCACAAAGGGGCAAGTTAAAGACCAGGGTTTCAGCCCCTTGCTTCCAACAGCGGAGTCTACCTTGTCCCTGGTAAGCAAGATGTCCTGTCCTCTTAGGTTCTGGCATTGAATGGGCTGAGAACTGATGGAGGGGGCACCACCTTCCTGAGAAGCTGCATATTCATGGGAGGAGAGTACCCACTGACCCTCCTGTATTCTGTTCCCCATCTGCTGGCTGCACTTGGTGGCCCTGTGTCAGGTCTCGGCCACAGGGGTGCTGAAGCCTGAGCTGAGTCCTGTGTGGGGAGAGAGGAACTGCCCTGTGGAAGGAACCCTGGAGAGGGATTGGTCAGAAGGGAAAGGAGCCAAGGCAGCCACTTAATTTTCCTGGGCTGCATAAATCATCATCCCCAACCTGCTCTGCTGAGAATAAGCACAACTGTCCTCAGAATGTCAAAGCCCTGCCTTTTCAGTAAGTCACAGGAGAATCAAAAATAGATACACTGCACAACTTTAACTAAAGGCACTTCAACCTGCCCTCAGGTGGGAATGGCTAAGTTTGGTGGATACTTTGAGATCTGTTTGCCTCATCACAATAGAAGTTGCTAAGTATTTTCAAACATTGAGAAGTATTTTCCTACTGAGTCTTTAAGACTGTTTGTTACATGAATTTGGGCATTATACAGTTATGTTTCCTGTTCATGAGGTCACCAGCTAAGAGTTCCCTGTTCCAAAGAAATGAGATTTCACAAAGTAACACCTACTTTGACCCAGCACTGAAATATTCAGTGGAGCACTATCTTCTAAAATGTGTTTCTTGAAGCATTTATTGCATGATATAATCTTTGGAAACTGTTCTTCATGGAAAGCATAGAATACAGTCCCTTCACACATTGGCATATCAAAGGTAGGAATACTAACTCTATGATTTGAACACAGCATTTCCCAAATTTATTTGTTCATTGAGTTCTTTTGCTTTTTCAGTACGTAGAGGCAGCCCTGAGACCTGGTTTAGTGGAACGTACTTTGGTAAATGCTGACACAGTCTGGAAGGATTGCTTCTGTACCATGATCTCTGGTGCAGAGGCAAACATTCTGCCTTTTACCACATGACTTCCACAGTGGAGGAGTAATAATAATCCCAATAACACCATCATTTTACCTTCACATCAGCATTGTGTCTAAATGGGCTGACAAGCCAGCTCTGCCTCACCAGCAGTTGGAAAGGTGTCTCTGAGCAACACATCTTGCTTCCATGTTAGAAAAACAATTAGTATTTTCTTCTGCAAAAAGCCTTACTGCAATCTTCCAACTTTTTTTGTTAGTAAAAGTAATCTGTTTGTTATCCCATTGAAAGCATAATATATAACACCAGGAAAATTTGTAAATGACCCAAGGGCATGATCAGGCATGAAAGCAAAAGGACCTTCACTGCACTTATCATTAAAACAATTCTATTAGGCAGTCACTCTTATTAGACCCATTTTATAGATGAGGAAACTGAAGACAACTTCTCCAGGATCTCAACGGAAGTCAGTTAGGCCTTGAACTCAGGCAGTCAGACTCAAATCCCATGCTCTTAACTACAGAGAGGATTGGTAAATGGTGGGGACTCCAGATTGGTACCCTCAGAATGACTGCCACCAAGGAGGCCACACAAGTGCTTGGTGCTCTTTTTTCCAGATGTAGAGCATCAAAATACTTTTTTCAGATTTTTATGCTACCTGTGCCCACTGCCCATATCTGATAGTTCCAATAGCTGGGGCTGTCTTCTAGTTAGCAGGGGCCTTATTAGCTGTGGCTTCCACACACCCTCTCTATGAGAGGATTCTCCCCAAAATATATGGAGAATGGTCACTGCAGATGATATATGGCAACTAGCCAAACAATTGAACACATAACATATACTCACATTAGAACACTATGCCCATGACAATAGGATCATCCTTCTAAGGCTGTACTCCAGCAATTAGCCATATGTCCTCAGGTCTGCCAAAATCCACACCTCGTCTTTGTGTCCAAATGGTGAGCACCCTATTGTCAGAGAAATGCACCATTATTGGAGAAACTGCTTTGTTTCATGAGGTTTTATCTAGAAATTAGGAGCTATCAAGATATTCATAGCTTTTGATGCAGTAAATTTACATGAGGGACTTTAGGCTAAGGAAATCTTTTTTTTATTTTTTATTTCTTTTTTTGAATTGTTGTTCAAGTACAGTTGCCTCCACTTTCTCCCACCGGCTCCCCCCATCCCACCCATTCCCACATCCCACCCTCCATCACACCACCCCTTGGCCTTGTCCCTGTATCCCCCACACATTTTCCTTGATAACTGTTCCCCTATTTCCCCCCATTATCCCTCTCCCCTCTCTCCTCTGGTTACTGTCAGTTTGTTTTTTATTTCAATGTCTCTGGTTATATTTTGCTTGCTAGTTTGTTTTATTGATTAGGTTCCACCTATAGGTGAGATCATGTGGTATTTGTCTTTCACTGCCTGGTTTATTTCACTTAGCATAATGTTCTCCAGATCCATCCATGCTGTTGCAAAGGGTAGGAGCTTCTTCTTTCTCTCTGCTGTGTGGTATTCCATTGTGTAAATGTACCACAGTTTTTTGATCCACTCATTGACTGATGGGCACTTAGGTTGCTTCCAGCACTTGGCTATTGTAAATTGTGCTGCTATGAACATTGGGGTGCATAGGTTCTTTTGAACTAGTGTTTCAGGATATTTAGGGTATAGTCCCAGCAGTGGAATTGCTGGTCAAAAGGCATTTCCATTTTTAGCTTTTGAGGAAATTCCATACTGTTTTCCACAGTGGCTGCACCAGTCTGCATTCCCACCAACAATGCACTAGGGTTTCCTTTTCTCCATAATTTTGCCAGCACTTGTTTGTTGATTTGTTTATGATGGCCATTCTAACCAGCGTAAAGTGTTATCTCATTGTGGTTTTAATTTGCATCTCTCTGATGGCTACTGATGCTGAGCATCTTTTCATATGTTTCTGGGACCTCTGTATGTCCTCCTTGAAGAAGTGTCTGTTCAGGTCCTTTGCCCATTTTTTAATTGGGTTGTTTGTCTTCCTGGAATAGAGTCGTGTGAGTTCTTTATATATTTGGGAGATCAAACCCTTGTCTGAGGTATCATTGGCAAACATATTTTTCCATATGGTTGGTTTCCTTTTCATTTTGCCGATGTTAATTTTGAGAAAGAAGAATAAAGTAGGAGGGATCATAATACCTGATATGAAACTATATTACAAGGCTACAGTAATCAAAACAGTCTGTTACTGGCATAAGAACAGATACATAGATCAATGGAACAGAAGAGAGCCCAGAAATAAACCCAAGTGTCTATAGTCAATTAATATTTGACAAAGGGGGCAGAAGCATAAAATGGAGTAAAAATAGTCTTTTCAACAAATGGAGTTGGGACATCTGGACAGCTACACGAAAAAAAATGAAACTCTACCACCAACTTACACCATTCACAAAAAATAAACTCAAGTTGGATAAAAGGCTTAAACAGAAATCGTGACACCATAAAAGTCCTAGAGGAGAAACATAAGCAAGAAAATCTCAGATATTCCACAAAGCAATATTTTCACCAATATGTCCCCTAGAGCAAGGGATATAAAGGAAAAAATAAACAAATGGGACTTCATTCAAATAAAAAGCTTCTGCACAGAAATTTTTTTTTAAAGAAAAAAAGTACAAACCCTCGTATTCAGTGAGGTGGTAAGAAGAAAAGAGAAAGTAACCTACATGTTGAGAATCACAGAGATGCTTAAATAAATTATGGAGCTCAACTTGATGGTAAGTATGTCGGGGATTGGTAAACTTTTTATGTAGAGGGTTAGAGTAAATATTTTACGATTTGTGGGCTACAGGGTTTCTGTCACAACTACTCAATTATGTCATTGTAATAACCATAGATCATACAAAAGATGAATAACTGTGGCTGTTTCCAATAAAGCTTTATTTTCAAAGACAGGCAATAGGCCAGATTTGGCTGCAGAGAAGGAGTTTGCTAACCCATGGCACCACCATTTAAATGACGATTATAAAGACTGCATTAACATAGGATAGCTAATAAAAAAGAGCAGGGTAGAAAACTATATATTTTTAATGATTCCAACTATGCATATGTGTACATGTATGTATAAGTCTATGTATATTAAAATATGGAAATAAAACAAACATATGTCCAAGTAGTTATTGGGCTGGAGAGCCAGGATTGTGGAGTGATTTTCTTTACTTTGCTCTAAGAGAGCTTTTTCTCAGCCTTGATGCTCTTTCATGTGTCTAATGTTGAATACATATAAAATAACATAAATTCTGGAGGGAAAGGATGGGCTGTGCTTTTGCAATCTCAATTTGCATAACAGCTTTTGTTCCCTGAATCTTTAGTCCCCTACTTTTGAAGGTTTCCCTTCGATTAGCCTAAAATCAGAGAGGAGGACACTTTGCTGACCTGTGATCAGTTGGGCCTGTGGCCACCCTGGTGATTGGCCTTTTCCAGGGAAGCTGGGCACACCACTGAGCACCCAGGAGTGTGCAGTAGGGAGCACAGGAAAGAGAAGTGGCATTCTTTAAGAAGGAAAAAGAACAATGCTGACTCTATCTTAGCATGAAGCATTCCAGTTCATAACTGAACATAAGCTTTCATGAATTTGGGTTACGAGACCACCTACCTATGAGACTCTCTTGTTTTGTTTTGTTTTATTGAACTATGGGGTGGTCTCCATGAGTGGATTTCACTGTATACAGATTTGGTCAAAGTCATTATTATATTTAAATTTATTGAGCTGCAGTTTTACAAGGGATTTATTCCCAAAGGAAATCGACTTAGCTTTGTATATGTGTTCATTTCAAAATACAGTATCTTGTCTCATTAAATCCCAAAGAATGAGGGATTATAACAAAACAAAGTAGGCCCAACAATGCGCTGTGAAGACAATGAGTTTTCTTTTCTTCCTTTGGGATTACATAAGTGAACCTAAGTTGATGTAAAAAGAAGATTTCTGAATGAGGCAAACTTGAAAACACTATCATTTTTTTTAATGTTTTTTTTTTAATTTTTCCTTGAAATTTTCTTTCTAGTGCTCCAGTCTGTTATCACCATGAAATAATTTCCCAAACTACATCTCTTGGTATCAGTTGTCATGGAAATAGTTGTGCTTTTCCCAAAACTGAGCATTAAAGTGTCACAATAGAATTCATACAAAGAAGAGTACCTGGAGAAGTGTCTTTAATTTTAATCCGCATGCATCTGATAATCACCACAAGGATAAATGGTTACCATTCTGTTTATCTACAGTTGATTTCAAAACTGGGCAGATCAGAAGGACCTCTTCTCTTTTGTATAAATTGTTGGGGCCGGGAAATTACCCCATGGAAACAATGGGGCAAAGACCTCCAATCACCTGGTGATACCAAAAGTAAAACAGTTTAAGAAATAATAATTAAAGAAGCACAGTTTGAGGGCTTGCTCTGTGCCAAGTAGTGTGTTAAAGCTTTTACGTGTGTTAGCTCCCTTAGCCTTCACAGCAGTAGCCCCTGGAGTAGACACTGATACTGTACCCACTTACAGATGAGGAAATAAATAATCAGTCCAGGTTCTTGCTTAAAGTCACGAAGTTGCTAAGTTGTTGAGCAAAGACTTGAAATTGGTCCTCAGTGATTCTAAAACCTCTTTTATTAACTGTTCCAGTATGTTGCCTAGGCAAAGGAAAAGGTCCTAAATCATTGTGGGCGGCGCATTTCTTCAGTATTTCAAAGGAGGATTCTCTCAGAGAAAAGTTCTATTGGGTAGGGGTGGGGGAAAAGAATTTTACGTTGTTTGCAGAATGTAAAATTATTCTATAAAACCCAGGATCAGTGATTTAATCAGGTGCTAAAGATAGAGATGGGAAAACTATAAACAGTCACAAAGCAGGAACTCCAGGATCTTACTCTCTAATTCTTGAGAAGAAAAGAAAAGGATAAAAAAAGAAAAAAACCCTTAAGGTTATTTTTTATATAAAAATGACCTGGAAGTTGGAGGTGGGAAACAGGATCAGCTGGTATCTAGCATTTCAATAACCTCTCTTAAAAAATATATACAAAACTCAGTCATTCAATTTATCTGGCTTAATAGTGGACTACATTATAAATCATATATAGTATAATATAATATATACATATAATAGACCTTTTAAATAATATTTTTAAGAATTTTAATAAAAAATGAAAAATAGATTTTACATTTACCTACTTTCCTTGTTTACAGAAGGTATTAATTTAATATTTTCTTAAAGGCACAGGGTAATCATCAGAAACATTATATATTATCCTATTCTAAAATTCATGCCTTTAGGTCCCATTAATCTAGGGGATTCCCTGCTCCTACGTTACATAACAGCAAGAGACGATGCTCTTGGAAACCTTAAGCCTGTTGTTTTGTGGAGTTGAGGGGGCAGCATTGGGGCTTTAAAGATCTGGAATTGATTTCCAAGTGTGTGTTCTTGTTTAAGTCACTTAAATTCTGTGAGCTTAAGATTTTCTCATCTATAAAATGGGAATAAATTGTAACACTTTCCTTAGAGCATTGTTGTGAGGGTAAAAGAAAATATAGATAAAGGGCCTGGTACAAAGTTAAAAATGCTTAGTAAATGGAAATTAATTTTATTATGTCACCTTCCTTTTTTGTCGGTATCCTGGCTTCCTACTGTTAGTGCTGTTTACTCCCGTAAAATCCCAGCTCTTAATTAGCTTACTCTTTCATGCTGTGGAGTGATAAATCAGATGACAGCTGATAAAGCTTACTAGAATTAAGTGCACAGTAGGAATAAATAGGCTGCGAGCAAATAAAAGGCATGGTTTTCATGACGGCTTAAAACCAGACTCCCTGCTCCCGGGCAGTGTTCTAGAATCTGGAACAGGGATGATAAACAGGATTCATCTTGGGCGCCAACTCTGATCTCTTGGAAGTGGCTGCCTGGAATGCTGGGTTAGAAGGCCTCTGCACCTGATTCCTGGTTCAGTGTGCAAGAGGGCAGCGGCCAATGAGTGATGTCTGCCTAGGGCAAGGAAAGGGGGTGGGGTGAGGTGGTGGCACATGTGCCACATTTGCGAAACCCAATCTGGGTCCTCAAACTTTCCAATTCAGTTATCTTCCTGCAAATGAGTGATCTATACATGTGTGAATATGTGTGTATAAATTCATATACATATGTGTCTATAAAGTATCCACTTTATTGAAAAGTCTGAAAGCAATGGGAATTCCAGCACACAATTGTCTTATTTTTCAGTAATCATTGTTTTCAACTCCTGTGTCAGAGATCTCTTTGGGCATGTTCCACTACTCTTCGTTAAAACTTAGTTACTTAAAAAAGAATTAGTTCTGCCCAGTTTGAAAGTTTAATCCCCAAACTATTACAAATCTCCTGTTTTCTGCAGCACAGGCTTGATTTGTATTTCAAAAGACTTGCAGAAGTCAGAGCAAGTCTCCTTAATGCCTCTTTTTCCTTTCTCTCCTAGGTCAGACTCAGGGATGCTTTTTCTCCCCCAGTCCCATCCACTTCTGGGTCTCTGGATCCTCCTGGAAGTGGGGCAGGGGAGAAGACAGGGTCCCTGGCTGCCTGTCTTCACTGGGAGGTACCTTTGGTCTCACTGGGTTTGGCCTGGCTCTGTCTGCCACTGATGGCCTGTGCGAATGGAAAGTCTGCACATGGTTTTAGGAGGTAATGTTCACCTTCACTCTGCCCTTCATTGCCTAAGGGTGGCTGTGTCTACCTTTGCAGATACAGCTTCTTATCCCAATCCCATCTCCAGACGGGGCCACCTTCACTTGGGGCCACCTGGGTAGCCTCATGGCTTCTGCCTCCTGAACTGGAGTCCTGGAGAAGTTCTCTTATATACTCTCAAATGTAAGGTGGCTGGGGGTTTGCTGCCATGTTCTTCTCTAAGCATACTAAACTGTTGTGGGCCAGGCTACTATTATCAGTGACCTCTTGGAAAGAGGCAGACTCCAGACTGTGTTTGCTCATTCCCCAAACTCCAGAATATGCATCAAATTCTCCCATTTACTCCCTCCCCATCCTCTGCTCTATCACAGTGGCAGGAGCAAGGATGGTCTTCAGGTTGCCAGCTCAAAAGAGCATGCAGTCAGTGTGGGGAGACGCTGGTCTTCCCTTCATTAGGGAGCCTTCAATCTCTAAGTGATTCTCTTGAGTACCCTTTCTTTCTGTTTATATGGTTTATATACAGCTGTGCTTCTCGTATCTGGGGCTAGGCCTAACGTCAGCAGGTCAGGCAGTCAGAAAGGAAAGATGGACGTAAAGTAGAAGAGATCAAGAATTAGCTGTAACCCACAAGGATGGACTGGACCTGCGTCAGTGTCTCATTGTCCCCAAGTCTCCAATCTCAAAGATGGGGAGCCCTGCAGAAGCTGGCACCTTTGTCACAGAGCTAAACACGCATCTGATCCAGGATTTGAACTGAAGGAAGAAATCAGATGAGAAATAGAAGGGTTCTGGGTTGGGCTGCTGCCTTAGGCCTGTAAGATCAGCTAGCAGGTTGCCAACAATATGCTTGAGCTGCAACAGCACCTGACCTTTTGAGAATAAAGGTGGCTGCTGCTTCACTTGTGCCTTCACGCTCTCATGAGAATTTTGCTTGTGGCCAGCCTGAGCCCAAACCATACAGAGAAGGAAATTCTGGGAAGCACAATTCCAACTTAGCTAGGTGGACACAGTATAAAATATCCCAAGGCCTACAACTTATAACCCCAGTGATTCTTTGATTCCCCACCCACTTCCAGTCTTCTCATATAGACTCAGATGGGGATAAAAATTGGGTAGTGGATAGTGACAGAGGAGCTAATCTCTTAGTAGTCCGGGATGGAAACTGAGCCCCAGTTGTTGGAATGTGGGGGTCCCTCATTCCTCCTGTTCTTAGCTTTGTGCCCTAGTCTCCATTTCCAAGGCAGTAGGAGAAGTCCCATTACATAAGGTTATGTTTACATAAGATTGTATTTTATTACATTATATAAAATTCCACTTTACCGTCCCCTTACATAAGATTATGTTTCATGGATCATCTGAGAGGGAAGGGATCAGTACTGGACCATGCTAGTGTAGCTTTAGCTGCTTAGACATTTCTTTCTATCATCACTTGAAAATGTTCATAACAGTAATGAGGAATATTAAAATGTACATGGTAATTTTACTTATTTAGATCTGTACCACAGACTGGAAA
>VMDR010016684.1:0-20882 GCA_007922815.1 Macrotus californicus
TGAGGGCAGGGAGGAAATAAGAAAGATATAATATTTGCTTATATTTGCAAAAAGAAGCACTGCTAGAATAAACAAGAAACCAATAAAAATGGGAAGTTAAGTAAGGCCAGAAACAAGACTACTGTACTTTAAGATTCCTCTATGTGTATTCTTTTTTTTGTATGTCACAGTCTTTATAGAAGTGCAGACATTTAATAATGGTGGCATGTACAGTCCTTGCTTATGACCAAATCATACCACTGAAGTGGACTTTTCAGTACTCTGAATCATGTATTCCATTACCTAATCAAAAATAAAAGTAAAAATTTTTATTTTATTTAAAGATCTTATTTATTTATTTTTGGACAGAGGAGAAGGGAGGGAGAGAGAGAGGGAGAGAAACATCAATGTGTGGTTGCCTTTTGCGTGCCCTGCACCGAGGAACCTGGCCTGCAACCCAGGCATGTGCCCTGACTGGGAATAGAACCAACAACACTTTGGTTCACAGGCCAGCACTCAATCCACTGAGCCACACCAGCTAGGGCAAAAATTTTAAATTCTTTTAATTTGAGAACAGATGAACCATATTAACTTGGCAATAGAATCACATAGAGAAAGTGTTAATTCTAAATACATCCTTAATGGATATACTCTAAGGACCAATGCCCCCCGCCCAAAAAAAAAAACGCCAACTAAAATTTCAAACTTTAAACTCTTAAATATTAAATAAAATTGCTTAAATTTTAAACTTCTCCCAGAAGGTATATTGTTCATAGTATTACCAGTACTCAAATTTTGAAAATATAGTATTTTTTAATAAATAGGTTAAATGACATTAGTAATTACATTAATAATGTAAGGAATGAATATTTTTCTGTAAAGATATATAATTATATAACCAAAGAAACTAAGTGAAAACATGAAAATAAAATAGTATTAAAAATTAAAAATCAATATAAACTCGTGAGTTTTCAAATATCTATTTTCTGGCCCTCTCCATTGAAATAAATATCCTATGGTGGGGCGAATGTGTACTGCCCACTGTAATGAGAAGGTATCTTCAGACTGAAGGACGAGCAGACAATTCCACAGAATATGAAAGAATTTATTATAGGGTAACTTACTTACAGGAAAGTTGGACTAAAGCAGACAGACCGTCCAGTAGTTTTGCACAACTTCTCCGCTAACAGACTCTTGCTCCAGTACTTTTTAAATTGTATAACCCAGGTACTGATGAATGACAAGACAAGGGGACAAAAAATGCAGTAGCACCAGGGACCATGTCTCCAGGTGATCTTGTTATAGATGATTGTTTATAATTCATAGTCTTACCAGTTTGATATTTATCTCAGTTGTCATGCCATTCCAGGTGTTACTAACAAAAATATTCATGGCTAGCTACATTTTAAGGAACACTGAGAATCATCAACTAGCAAGCTTTGATATGCTTACGAAAGACAGTGAGGTTGCTCAAAGGTCACAGAATAAAAGGACACAAAAATGGAGATGGTTTTGTTCACATCTGCTTCTATACAATGAACTAGAAGCAATGAGCATCCCCCAGTGCCCATGTTGTAATCTCTAATCCCATTTCCCATGAAAACAAAATGGATTCTTCTAGAAACCTCTGATTCAAGTCTATAGCAGGCACTTTACAATATGTGCCTGGGACATGTTTTTGTATTAAGAAGCCAGAAAGCTTTTGAAGATAATGTCATGTCAAAAGGACCCAGGAGCACATATGAAAGTGTTCCCACTAAACAAAGTTGTGACAATTTGAGCAACTAAAAGAATAATGAGACTTCCAGTCAAGATGGTAGTGTGGGTAGACATGGCTCGCCTCTTCACACAGCTACATCAAAATTACAGCTAAAATATAGAACAGCCATCACTCAGAACATCAGAAATAAAGTTGAATGGAAGTCTGGCAGCTATGGAATTAAAGAAACTACATCCATCCAGACTGGTAGGAGGGGTGCAGACGCGGAACGGGCTGGTCCAACACCCACATGGATAAAAATTCAGGAGGGATATCTCAGAAGCGAGGAGTTCCAGATCCACACCAGGCCCCCCAGCCCAGGAAGGAAGATAAGTCCCCTCAACTTCCGGCTGGGACTGAGTTGGTGGAAGAAACTGCTGGAGCTCCAAGCAGTTCCTCTTAAAGAACCCACACATGGACTCTCCTACTTAGACTCACTACCTCTGAGCTCCAGCACTGGGGTAGCAACTTGAAAGGCACCAGCGATACACAGGGAAAAACTGAAGTATCTGGAATCAAGGCGAGCAGAGGCCATTGTCCCTTTGCTAAACCCTTCCCCCCACAGAGCCGGCAAGCTGGTACCATGTCTGAGACTCCATCAACCTGGCTATCACTCTTTGATCTGCCTTAGAGATCCCCAGAGGCTCTACCCCATCCAATTTAGGGGCCCACCCAAGCTGCTTTTCTGTAAGAATGGCTGGTGTTGGCCCCTAAATTCTATCAAACAAGCAACAGCAGGCTTCAGTGAGCTCTAGCAGCAGCCAGATTAGATTTATAGTTTAGCTTCACCTGGGACTCTCCAAGCCCAGCACAAGTAGCAGCCTTCTCAGATTGCTTTACAGCTCAGGCAGGGTGCCCTGCGCAACACAGATGGGGGCTGACCTTGGCCTGCACCACCCAGGAAACCCTATGGCCAGCACACCCAGTGAATAGCTACAGACCACGTTGGAGCACCACCACCCTACCCCTGCACAGCTGATCCTCCACAGACAGTGGAGGTTGGTGGCCAGTGGTCACAGCTAGTCACTGCAGCTGACTGGCCTGGATAAATCCCTCCCATTGATCTGCCAACAGCAACCAAGGCTCAACTACAGAGGAGGGTGTACTGGACCCACACAGACACACCTGCAGTACCCAGCTTGGGTGATAGGAGACGCTGTGCCATTGGACCCTACAGGACACCTACTACCTTAGGCCACACTACCAAGACACAGAGTCAAAGCAGCTCTACCCTGAGACTCAACAGGAGAGTAAGTCAAGACATCTGATTTGTTACCATCTGAGGCAACTATTAAAACAGTTATTTAATTTTGAAAATTGGTAATAAAAGAAAAAATAGTAAGCATTTATTTTGGTGTGCCAATAAACATTTATTTTTGGATAACCAAATAGTCCTAGTTAATGAAAAAAACCTTCACAGAATTCTAGTTAAACAATGTAAAAGAAATAAAATAATTAGAAAAACAAAATTTCACAAACTTCCACAAAAGTATTGATTTGGCAAGATTTCCAATTGGTGTTAAAACCAATAGATGATTGAGGGTTGTAAACATTCACATAGAGCCAAAGTAATACCACACAGAGTGCTTTCTAGTCTCAAGAGAGAAATGTTAACTGTAAATCAAGTGATCAAACTGTCACCACCCTAACCTGGGGGGGGGGGTCAATCTTAGCATTACAAATGGTTGATCACGTGTCTTCTAATGGAATGCAACATTAAGTACACAGCAATTTGAAAATTATATGACTTTGTTCTTTCCAGTACCTTGTATCCTAGTTCAGTCATCCCTCAGAGGATAAAACCCATTCCTAAAACATGTTGGATAGTGAATTTTTAGATAGTGGGACTCTGTACATAATTATTTTAAGTGGAAAAATAATAATAATTTATTCCCAGGACATCTAAAAACCCCAACCAATTTCCCTCAGTACTTGAAACACTCTAAAAAATACACGTAACAATCAACCAGGTTTTTTTTCTTAATATAATGCCTTTAAAACACGAGTTACTAATTGTTCAACACTTAATTTACTCATTAATGACTTTATTTGTGCAGGAACATTGTTATCGGATATGAACCGTATTTTCCTTTTAATTGCAACACATGTGCTATAATGCAAATGAACAGTGAAATAATATGTTAAAGACACATAATGAAGGCAAATGACACTTAGCAATGATAAAATAAACAAGGCAAGTTTTTAAACGTGGTTTAAAGACTGCAGTGTTTCCTGAGAGGTTTGGAGGTGAGAACCGGAGGGAGAACCGGAGGGAGAACCGGAGGCTGAAGTCAATGCTGCCATTCAGTGGTGGGTCAAGGTGAATGAGCTTCAGAAGGAGTGGGGTGCTAAGGGTGTGAGGCCCATGCATGTCTGGATCCAGGAAGCTAGTGGATAGTCTGCTTGCCTTGACAAGGGAGTCTTCAGAAGTGAGTCATCTTGTGAAAGTATTGACAAAGCTGACAAGAAGTGCAAAATGGACAAGTATTACATTCCCTTTGCTTATGTTATGCAGCTTCTGATAACCGTGCTGTGCTGGAAGTTGCGTTTTTGAATGTAATTTCTCTGCTCTTGTCATGATTATGATCTCTTATAAGCAACAGAAACTGTCCTTTCTACATGATCTAAAATTTCCTTTAAATATTTGTTGTCAAGTATCAGTGGCTCCTTGTATTAGTTTGCTAGGACTGCTATTACAAAGTACCACAGGCTGTGCAGCTTAAACAACAGATGCTTGTCTTCTCACAGCTCTGAACACTGGAAGTTCAAGATCAAGATGCTGGCAAGCTTGGTTTCTCCCAAGGCTTGCAGACCGCCACCTTCTCACTGGGTCCTCCCATGGCCTTTCTCTGTGCACAGACACTCCTGGTGTCTCTATTTTTACAGGGACATCAGTACAGTTGGGTGAGGCCCCACCCCTATGACCTCATTTAGCCTTAATTACCTCTTAAAGGCCCTGCCTCCAAATGCAATCATGTTGAGCATTAGGGCCTCGACATATGAACTGTGTAGGGACCCCACCCAGTCCCCTCTTCTTCCAATTTAGTTCCTCCCAACATCATTCTTCCAATGAAATATGTTTCTTGGAAGGATATTTGTAAACTTTTCTTTAGTTAACTTCATTTTAATAATGTTTTTATTTTCTCATACACAGGAAGTATGGTATTCATGGTAAGTGGAAATGTGAGCATGGTCATGCATATATCTTTTTATGCTTTCACCTCTTAAAAAACTTTATCACTTTCAATATACATGCTTCTCTAGTCTTGTAAGTTTACCTGCTGTCTTCACAGTTTTTCCACTTCAGTCATTTTCATTTTCTGATGTGGTGAGTTGATACAAAAAACGTATAATATTAGATTGTCAATCCTTGCACCAATACCACACTATCTTAAAGATGATTATATTTTTATGGTGAGTCATGGTTCCTCTGACTTTGTTCTTTTACTCCAAGATTTTTTTGCTATCCTTTGGCTTTTGCAATTCCACATACATTTTAGAATCAATTTGACAATTTCCACAAAATACCTGGTGGGATTTTGCCTGTGCATACATTAAATCTATTAATTAACTTGGGAAGAACTGATAGCTTTATGATATTGAATCAATGTTTTTATTATTGTAAAATACACATAATTTAAACTATGTGTTTAAATTCTTTAACTATTTTAAAGTAATATTGTGTATTAAGTACATCCAAAATGCCATGCAGTCACCGTCACTGTCTAGCTCCAGAACCTCTTGACCACCCCAAACAGAAATCCTGTATTAGCAGTCATTCCCTATTTCCCCATCTACCAGCTCCTTCAATCTGCTTCTGTCTCCATGGATTTGTCTATTCTTTTTTTTAAATTTTTTACTTATTGATTTTAGAGACAGAGAGGAAGGGGAGGAGAGACAGACAGACAGATAGAAAGACATTGATTTGTTATTCCATTTATTTATGCATTCATTGGTTGATTCTTGTATGTTTCCTGACTGGGGATCAAAACTACAACCTTGGCATAAGGGGGATGATGCTCTAACCAACTGAGCTACCTGGCCAGGGTGGATTTGCCTACTCTAAATATTTCATATAAATGGAATTCTGCAAAAATAGCCTTTTGTGTTTGGCTTCTTAGCATATTTTCAAAATGAGACAGGCCAGTAAGCCAAGACAAGTGGAACAGGGAAACTGAGACAGACAGTTAAATGGCCAAGCAGTCTACTGCCATCAGGTAAATCTCAAAATCCCATCTTCCCTAACCAAGGACACTTAAGAGTAAATGGTTTACACATCTCCTCTCCAACCAGAGGGTAAGTAGCTTAAATCACCCTACGCGGGGAGATAGATAGCAGAAATCCAGTTGGTACAATTTGTGCCAACCATATCCATGAATAGATGAAGTTGAGGGAATAAATCTCATTTTGGCACATCAGCATAAAGCTCATGAATATTGCATTGAGACCCTCCCCTAAGACTTCCCATAAACTTCCAGCCTTTAAAAACCCTCAAAACCAAGGACCAAGAGTACACTTTCCTCCCCAGAGTACAGGAGCATGCCTGCACCTTTCCCTTTCCTCTCTCCTTCCACCATAGGCAGACATCTCCAAAACTTTCAAGGTCTCCATGAGACTTGCAACCAGGGGAGCAATGGGCAGTGGCAGCTCGTCTCAGGTTAACCCCGATCCTCTCCCCAAGGGCCCCCTTTCTCTGACTTCCCAATGAGCTAAAGCAGCCCAGCCTAAGCTCTCCTGTTGCTTCTATGCTAAGCGCTTCCTTGTTTCACTGTCCCCAGCTTTAATAAACATACCCTCATAGTCACTTGGACTGCTGTTGTGAAATCTTCCCTGCATTAAGTCAAGAACCCATACACTACTGGCCAGCCCTAGGCAGACTCGCCCAGGGCCAGATATCCCCTTTATGGTATCAAAAGTTTATGTAGGAGGCCCTGGCCTAGTAGCTCAGTTGGTTAGAGTGTCATCCCAACATGCCAAGGTTGTGGGTTCAATCCCCAGTCAGGGCACATACAAGAATCAACCAATGAATGCATAAATAAGTGGAACAAGAAATTGATGTTTTGTTCTGTCTCTTTCTCTCTCCCTTCCTCTCTCTCTAAAATTAATAAATTTTAAAAAGTTCATGTAGAATGTATTAGTATTTTATATATTTTTAAGTATGAATAATACATAAAAACAATACTTTTTATGTCTGAATAATATTCCATTGCATGTATATAGCATGTTTTGTTTATCCATTTATCCATTAATGGACATTTGGGTTATTTCCACCTTTTTTGTTGTTGTTTATTTTTATTTCATAATCATAAACTTAAATCTGTAATCCAACTAGACTTGGAAGCTGTAAAGAAAATATGCAACCCAATGAATAATGGTAAGAGCACAAAGATTATAGAATGTTCCAAGCAGATGAGGGTGAAAGGGGTGCTGTCCTGAGCTACAGAAGGAATGGTCTGGTGGTTAAGATAAAACACAAGTCAGCCCTGGCTGGTGTGGCTCAGTGGATTGAGCTAACTGAAAGGTTGCCGATTCAATTACCATTCAGGGCACACACCTGGGTAGCCGGCCAGGTCCTTGGTTGGGGGTGTTCGAGAGGCAACAGATCAATGTATCTCCCAACAATCGATGTTTCTCTCCCTTTCTCCCTCTTTTCCTCTCTTCCTAAAAATAAATAAATAAAATCTTAAAAAAAACACACACACACAAGTCAAATTTATTAGAGTTCTCCACAGTTAGTAATGGTGATCTTCTTGCTGGTCTTGCCAGTCCTGGTTGCGTAGCATTCCATGGCTGTCACAACATCCATGCTATCTCTTACTTGGCCAAAGACCACATGCTTACCCTCCAGCCACTCAGTCTTGGAAGTGCAGATGAAAAACTGGGGACTCTCTGTGTTGGATCCAGCGTTTGCCATGAACGAAATGCCAGGACATGCTTCAGGATGAAATTCTCAGCATCAAATTTCTTCCTGTAGATGGACCTACCACCTGTGCCATTGTGGTGTGTGAAGTCATCACTCTGGCACATAAATTCCAGAATAATTCTGTGAAATCAGGAAACTTTATAACCAAATCCTTTTTCCCTAGTGCTCAGAGTATGAAAATTCCCTGCTGTCTTTGGAAGTTTGTCTGCGAACAGCTCAAATGAGACACAGCCCAAGGGCTTATTATAAAACAGGTCTGGGGGTGGTGAATGATATACTATTACTGAATGGACCCCACCTTCTGCCCCTCTGTATTAGGTTCACCTTGCCCACTGCCAAGGAAAGATGTCTCTCAATGCCAGAGATTGGTGAAAAAGAAAGGAATTATTTATTCAAAGAGTTGTACAGACTTAGAGTAATGACTTAATGTCTTCATTAAAATACTAACATCCTTTAGAACACCCACAGATGCACAGTCCTTCCTTCTCCCTCTGCCCAGTCTGGGGTACCATGTCTCAGGAAAAGAAGTAGAGTCCGTGGCTCAAGTAGCCCCTCAGTTTCCAGCACCATCAGCTTTGTCACCACTGTGATCTCCAGTTAATCCAAAACCATGTGGCACCTTTTCATGGCCCGCCAGAAAGAGTCCTTTCACTTCTTTCCTTCCCAGCAAGGTCTCTCCTGCTTCCTAAGCCACGTAGCAAAAGGGAGCACCCCAAAGTTGCATAGTCCCAACTTTCGTCAAAGCCACATGATCTCAACCCTCCAACACGGTTGCTGCACCTGGGTTTAAATCCCAGTGCCAGTCTTCCTCTGCAGCCCCATTTCTGACTCCTACCACAATCGGTTACACCTGCCAGCATTCCTGTATTTTTCTAGCCTTTCTCAGCTGCCATAGTAAGTCCCGGCAGGAGTGGCCCCATGGCGTGGAGCCAATCATCTCCAAGCTCTCATACAGGCATTTTAACCAGGGGGAGTTGCCTCCCAGTTACATCCTGGGGAGAAGTCACTCCCATCCCCCTGGCTCAAAGCAGGCCACAGCTATTTAACATATCCATGAAACCAGTTAAAACTTATAGATATGTTAAATGACCATGCCTGAGGTTATCTGCAAAGCTGTTGTTATGCAAAACAGCTCTCAATGGCCGTGCTCCTGTGTCCCATCCCTCAGTTCAGACCTGTGGGGGTGAGGACATCCCATATTTTTTAAATATTTCCTGGACACCCTGAGTTCTGGACCCCATTACAAATCCCTATTTGGGATCCCCCCTGACTGCATCCTGTTACAGGCTCACCATCAGCAGGGGTATCAAATGCCTGTTTCACCTTTTGATTGTTGTGAATAATGCTATTGGGAACAAATGTTGTAAATATTTGAGTCCTTGTTTCCCATTTTTTTGACTATATACCCAAAAGTGGAATGCTGGATCATATTGTAATCTGTTTAAATTTTTTTGAGGAGCCCTCATTTTGTTTTCCACAACAGCTGCACCATTTTACATTACCACCAACATTTTGCCCATTTAAAAACTGGGTTGTGCCCTGGCTGATGTGGCTCAGTGGATTGAGCACTGGCCTGAGAACCACAGCGTAACTGGTTTGATTCCCACTCAGGGCACATGCCTGGGTTGCAGGCCAGGTTTCCCAGTGTGGGGTGCATGAGAGGCAACCACATATTGATGTTTCTCTCCCTCTCTTTTTCCCTCCCTTCCCCTCTGTCTAAAAGTAAATAAATAAAATCTTTAAAAAAAAACTGGGTTGTTTGTCTTTTGGTTGTTGAATTGTAGTTTTTTACATATTCTGGATACTAGGCACTTAAATATATATTTTTGCAACTATTTTCTCCCTGTCTGTGATATATGATTTGAAAGTATTTTCTCCCATTCTATGGGTGGTCTTTTCATTCTCTTGATAGTGTCTCCATGCACAAGTTTTAAATTTTGATGAGGTTCAATTTATCTTTTTGTTTGTTGCACTTTTGGTGTGATATTTCAGAAACCATTGCCAAATCCAAAGTCATGAAGATTCCCCCCTAAGTTTGCTTCTAAGGGTTTATAGTTTTAGCTCTTTAATCAATTTTGAGTTTTTGTGTATTGTGTTGGGTAAGGTTTCAAATTCATTATTTTGCATGTAGATATGTGTGTATGTTTATTAAATCTGTAGTTTTATGTTTATTAATTACTGGGGAAATTCTCAGCCATTATTCTGTCAAGTATTGCTTCTGCCACTTTCTCTATCTTTTCCTCTTCTAGAACTCCAACTATACCTATATTACACTTTTTGCCATTTCTTATATGTTTCTTCTGCTCTTTTTTGTATTTTTCATCTCTCTGCTTTAGTCTGGATATTTTCTACTGACCCATTTTCCTGTTCACTAATCTCTCTCTTCAGCTATGTCAATTCTGTTGTCAAATCTAGTAAATTATTAATTTCACTTACTCTATTTTTACATTCTAGAATTTTGTTTATTTTTAGGTATTCCAATTCTTCTGTAAAATTCTCCATTGTGTCATGTTTTTTTCTTGAGCATATTAATCAGCTATTTAAAAATCTGCATCTAAATTCCCAATATCTGGATCTCCTAATGGTCTGTTACTGTTGACTTTTTTTCTTGGTCCCATTTCTTGGTAGGGTTGCCAGTTTTTTATTCAAAGCTGAATATTTTGTATGAAAAATTGTAGACCCTTTGGATGATGTTATCTCTTGTAGGCAGGGAGTTAGAGATAGAACAGATAAATTTAATCTGGTCAGGAAATGAGCTAATTTGTGACTGTTTGCTTTAAAGCTTTATCAATTTCTTTACTTTTTAAATTTTTTTTTTAGAGAGAGGGGAAGGAAGGGAGAAAAGGAGGGAGAGAAACTTCGATATGAGAAGAAACATTGATCACATGGATTGGTTGCCTCTCATACATGCCCCAATAAGGGACCAAACTGCAATCCAGGCTTGTGCCCCATCTGGGAATCAAATCAGTGACATTTCAGTTTGCAGAATGATGCCCAACCAATTGAGCCAAACTAGTAAGGTCTAAAGCTTTATCAGTTTCTGGTTTCCCATTACTCCTAGGATGTAGACTGTAAAAAGTCCTAATTGAGTGCCTGGGATTTATATGGAGCCCTCCTCCTTAACTGGTCTGGACTCCCTGTCTTCTGTCCCTACCACCATGAGACAGCCAAGAGTTCTGTTTAGATTCTCATCTCTTGTACATGCCTTCTGCTCAGTTTCTTTACCTCTCAATCTGTCACTTGCAAAGAAGCAAATATCTTGGAGGGAAAGTTCATTTTTTAGGACTCTCCTCTCCAGGATCTTAGCCCCTTAAATCCTGGTTGTCTCAGGGACTTCCTCAGCTTCATGAGATTTTGAGAGAGCTTCTGAGCTTCTAGGCCTCTTAGTGGCCACTTGATTTTTAAAAAATATATTTTATTAATTATGCTATTACAGTTGTCCCATCCCCCCTTTATTTGCCTCCACCCTGCACCCCCCACCTCTGCATTTCTTCCCCCCTTAGTACATGTTCATGGATCGTATATATAAGTTCTTTGGCCTCTATATTTCCTATACTATTCTTAACCTCCCCCTGTCAAGTTTGTACCTACCATTTTTGCTACTTATTCTCTGTACCTATTCCCCCTCTCTCCGTGTTCCACTCCCCTGCTGATAATCCTCCATGTGATCTCCATTTCTGTGATTCTGTTCCTGTTCTAGTTGTTTGCTTAGTTTGTTTTCAGGTTTGGTTGTTAATAACTGTGAGTTTGTTGTCACTTTACTGTTTGTATTTTTGATCTTCTTTTTCTTAGATAAGTCCCTTGAACATTTCATAGAATAAGGGCTGGATGATGAGGAACTCCTTTAACTTGACCTTATCTGGGAAGCACTTTATCTGCCTTCCCATTCTAAATGATGGCTTTGGTGGATAGAGTAATCTTGGATGTAGGTCCTTACCTTTCATGACTTGGAATACTTCTTGCCAGCCCCTTCTTGCCTGCAAGGTTTCTTTTGAGAAATCAGCTGACAGTCTGATGGGCACTGCTTTGTAGGTTACTGACTCCTTTTCCCTTACTGCTTTTAAGATTCTCTCCTTATTTTTCATCTTGGGTAATGTAATTATGATGTGCCTTGGTGTGTTCCTCCTTGGGTCCAACTTCTTTGGGACTCTCTGAGCTTCCTGAACTCCCTGGAAGTCTGTTTCCTTTGTCAGATTGGGGAAGTTCTCCTTCATTATTTGTTCAAATAAGTTTTCAATTTCTTTCTCTTCCTCTTCTCCTTCTGGAACCCCTATGATTCAGATGTTGGAACGTTAAAGTTGTCCTGGAAGTTCCTAAGCCTCTCCTCACTTTTATGTACTCTGGCTTCTTCATTCTGTTCTGGTTGAATGTTTCTTCCTTCTCGTCCAAACCGTTGATTTGAGTCTGTTTCCTTCCCATCACTGTTGGTTCTCTGTACATTTTCCTTTATTCCACTTTTCATAGCCTTCACTTTTTCATCTATTTTGCAACCATACTCAACCAATTCTGTGAGCATCCTGATTACTAGTGTTTTGAACTGTGCATGTGATAGGTTGGCTATCTCTTTGTCATTTGATTGTATTTTTTCTGGAGCTTTGATCTGTTCTTTCATTTGGGCTATTTTTTTTATTTTTATTTTTTGTCTCAGCACACCTGTCATGTAGTAAGGGGGTCAAGCCTTAGGTGTTCACCAGGGTGGGCAACCCACATCGCTGGTTTGTGACGCTGTACATAGAGGAGGGGTCTGAGAGTGAACAAAGCTGCTTGCTCATCTCTCTGCCAATTTTCAGTCAATTCCCCCACTACTCACAAGCAAACTGGGCCCTTCAGATGCTGATTCCTGGGTGGGTGGGTGGGTTTGTGTACATTCTAGGACCCTGTGGGTCTCTCCAATGAACTCTTCTCTGAGGCTGAGAGTTTCTCCCACCACCTCAACTCTCACAGGTGTTTTCAGACAGAGGCTTTGAGACGTTATTTCTCTGCACTGGAACTCGGGGTTGTGCGGTCTATCTCGCTCCCCAGTTGTTCCTCCGCTCCACCAGCCACCGCCTTGCCCTCCTGTTCCTCCAGTTGCTGCCTTGCTAGGAGTCCTCTCCACCTGGCTCCCTGTCTCCACCCCTCCTACTGGTCTGGAGGAATGTGTCTTCTTTAACTTCTTGGTTATTGGACTTCCATACAGTTCAATTTTCTGTCAGTTCTGGTTGTTTTTTGTTTTAACTTTGTTGTTGTCCTTCTTTTGGTTGTGTGAGGAGGCACAGTGTGTCTACCTACACCTCCATCTTGGCCAGAAGTCCTCTGGATCATATTGTTTTGTCTGGGTGTGCCTGTTACATTGTAAGGGGTGGAGCCTTAGATGTTTTCCAGGGCAGGGCAACCCATGTTGCTAGGTTTTGGCGCTGTGTGGGGGCGGGGGCAGGGTTTCTATAGGGAGTCATGCTGTTTGCTTGGCTCTGGGCTGGGTTTTAGTCATTTCCCCACTACCCACAAGCCAATTGGTTCCTTCTGGTGCTGATTTCCATGTGGGTGGGTTTGTGTACATTCTAGGGCTCTGTGGATCTCTCCAATGGACTCCCCTGTGAGGCTGGGAGTTTCTTCTGCTGTTGCAACTCCCCCATATTTTTTACAGCCAGAGGTTTTGAGGCTTTACTTCCCTGCACTGGAATGCTGGGTTGTGTGGTCTGTCTCGCTCCTCAGTTGTTCCTCCCAGTTTATCTACATGCAAATGTGGAACCACCCAGTCCACCAGCTGCCGCCTCACCTGCCCCAAGTTGTCAGCTGCTTCGAGTCCTCTCTACTTCAGCTGCCTGTCTCCACCCATCCTACCAGTCTGGATGAATGTTTCTTGTTTAACTCCTTGATTGTCGGACTTCCATACTGTTTGATTTTCTGGTACTTTTTTTTTTGTTTTTATACTTGTTGTTGTCCTTTTGGTTGTGCAAGGAGGCAAAGTGTATCTACTTATGCCTCCATCTAGGCCAGAAGTCTTAATGGCCACTTTCTGATAAACTTCTTAGCCTCATACCCTGTGCCACTTACAATCTGGCAAATCCGTCTAGATGAAAAGTGGAGTAGAATTTGGGCTCACCTAAATGATTTTGTATTCTCTCTTGAACCTTGCTCTTCAAATTCTGGCTGTCTTAGTAGCTCTCTGATGACTTCAAATAAAAATTTGTTTGTTTTTATTTTTATCTAGTCCTTCTTGTTCTTGGTGGGAGGGTTAGCCTGCTATAAGCCAGTCCATTACAGCTAAAACAGGTAGTATTTTCACTTTGCACTCCTTTCCTTGCTTTATTTTGCATATCACTTATGTCCAATTGACATCTTTGTGTGTGTATGAGTGTTCATTGTCTGTCTTCCCTCACTACAATGTGAGCTCTGTGAGAATGGGCAATTGATCTGTCTTGCACATTGCTGTGATGCTAGGACCTATAACAGTGCCTGGTATGTAGTAGGTCATCAATAAATATTTTTAAATGTTATAGTAGCCTTCCTTACAAATGAATTGAGAGCACATACCAGTTATCAATGTATTAACTCTCGGCTCCAAATCATTCTTTAATACTTACTCTGCAGTAATGCACTGGACTATTTAAGCATTTCTTCTCTACAGTGAGCATGATGGAGAGGGCACAGAAGGAACAATGCAGGAGGAAGGTAGTTTTCCTTCCTAGTTCCAATGCATTTTGCTTTTTTGCTCCTGCTACATGGTCTACCAGCAATGTATATGTGCGTTTTTGGAGGCAGGGGGAACCATCCAGGAGTGCTCTGCTCCAGCTGGGTACCAAGGTGATGCAGTCTCTTGGCTACCAGGAAGCCCCAGCATGGGCCCAGTGATCACTTAGCTGCTGCCCTCCCAATGCAGACACAGTATACTGCCAGACTCCTGCCCATGGTGGTGCCCTGACTCCCTCGCATGCCCTGCCACCAGCCTCAGCTCACTTCACCCCAGAGAGTTCTTTCCCACAACCCTCTTGATGTGAACACCACATACTCCAGGTGCCTCAGTTGCCTCTGCATGCCTGCCCACCAGCCTCAGGTCACCTGCACCCTGGAGGGTTATTTGCTGCTTGCCTGGTGATTGGTGACTCGCTGTCTGGGCAAGCCAGCAAACTACTCTCCCATCCGGGGCCTGCAAGCATACCTTCTCCAATAAGGTTTGAATCGCAGCCTTGGGGATACTCCCTCATCTCTAAGATACTTTCAAAAATCTTCTGCGCATCTTTACAGTTACTATCTTTCTTTTTTTATGGAATATTTTTGATCGTATGCAAGAAGATGTGATTTTTTAAAATATATTTTATTGATTATGCTATTACTGTTGTCCCACTTTCCCCTCTTTATTCCCCTCTGCCCTGTGCACTCCCTCCCACCTACATTCCCCCTCTTTAGTTCATGTGCATGGGTCAAATATATAAGTTCTTTGGCTTCTACATTTCCTATACTATTCTTAACCTCCCCCTGTCTATCTTCTACCTACCATTTATGCTTCTTATTCCCTGTATCTTTTCCCCCTCTCTCCCCACCCATTCCCCTGATGAGAACCCTCCATGTGATCTCCATTTCTGTGATTCTGTTCCTGTTCTAGTTGTTTGCTTAGTTTGTTTTTGTTTTTGTTTTAGGTTCAGTTGTTAATAACTGTGAGTTTGTCGTCATTTTACTGTTTGTATTTTTTATCTTCTTTTTCTTAGATAAGTCCCTTGAACATTTCATAGAATAAGGGCTGGGTGATAAGGAACTCCTTGAACTTGACCTTATCTGGGAAGCACTTTATCAGCCCTTCCATTCTAAATGATAGCTTTGCTGGGTAGAGTAATCTTGGATGTAGGTCTTTGCCTTTCATGACTTGGAATACTTCTTTCCAGCCCCTTCTTGCCTGCAAGGTTTCTTTTGAGAAATCAGCTGACAGTCTAATGGGCACTCCTTTTTAGGTAACTGTCTCCTTTTCTCTTGCTGCTTTTAAGATTCTCTCTTTATCTTTCATCTTGGGTAGTGTAATTATGATGTGCCTTGGTGTGTTCCTCCTTGGGTCCAACTTCTTTGGGACTCTCTGAGCTTCCTGAACTCCCTGGAAGTCTGTTTCCTTTGTCAGATTGGGGAAGTTCTCCTTCATTATTTGTTCAAATAAGTTTTCAATTTCTTTCTCTTCCTCTTCTCCTTCTAGTACCCCTATGATTTGGATGTTGGAACGTTTAAAGACATCCTGGAGGTTCCTAAGCCTCTCCTCACTTTTATGAATTCTTGTTTCTTCATTGTGTTGTGGTTGAATGTTTCTTTCTTCCTTCTCGTCCAAACCGTTGATTTGAGTCCCAGTTTCCTTCCCATCACTGTTGGTTCCCTGTACATTCTCTTTTATTTCACTTTTCATAGTCTTCATTTTTTCCTCTAATATGCAACCATACTCAACCAATTCTGTGAGCATCCTGATTACTAGTGTTTTGAACTGTGCATCTGATAGGTTGGCTATCTCTTTGTCACTTAGTTGTATTTTTTTCTGGAGCTTTGATCTATCTTTCATTTGGGCCATTTTTTTTTTTTTTTTTTTTTGTCTTGGCACACCTGTTATGTAGTGAGGGGCGGAGTCTTAGGTGTTCACTAGGGGGAGGCAACCCACGTCGCTGCATTGTGATGCTGTTTGTGGGGGAGGGTCTGAGAGCGAACAGTGATGCTTACTCAGCTCTCTGCTGGTTTTCAGTCACTTCCCCTCCTACTCACAATCAAATTGGGCCCTTCTGGTGCTGATTCCTGGGTGGGTGAGCTTGTGTACATTCTAGAAATGTGTGGGTCTCTCCAACGGACTCTCCTGTGAGGCTGGGAGTCTCTCCCGCTACAGCTGCCTCAACCTCCAGGTATTTTCAATCAAAGGTCTGAGGCTTTATTTCCCTGCACTGGAACCCTGGGTTGGGTGGTCTATCTTGCCCCTTAGTTGTTCCTCCCGGTTTATCCACATGCGAGTTATCCACCCAGTCTGCCTGCTGCCACCTCGCCTGGTCCTCCAGCCGCCACCTTGCCGTGAGTCCTCTCCACCTGGCTGCCTGTCTCTGCCCCTTCTACCGGTCTGGATGAATGTTTCTTCTTTAACTCCTTGGTTGTTGGACTTCCATACAGTTCGATTTTCTGTCAGTTGTGATTGTTTTTTGTTTTTAAATTGCTTGTTGTCCTCCTTTTGGTTGTGCAAGGAGCCACAATGTGTCTACTTACATCTCCATCTTGGCCGGAAGTCTTATAGTTACTATCTTATCATTGTTTAGTAATTCTTTATATTAAACTATGCTATTGAAATTACTATGTGGTTTCTGTGTCTTGATTGGACACAGATGAATAAAGAATTGATACCAGACCTTGGCTGGTGTGGCTCAGTGTATTGAGTGCCAGCCTGCTAACCAAAGGGTCGCCAGTTCAATTCCCAGTCAGGGCACATGCCTGGGTTGCAGGCCAGGTCTCCAGTTGGGAGAGTGCAAGAGGCAACCACACATTGATGTTTCTCTCCCTCTCCCTCCCTTCCTCTTTCTCTAAAAAAATAAATAAATAAAATCTTTATAAGAAAAAAAATTGATACCTTAAATGTCCCAAGAAATAGACCCATCAAGGTGGGATTTGGGCACTGGTCTGTGCCTTTGGTCTTGAGCACAGTGCTGACCTCTTCGTCAATGAGAAATGGGGGTCAGTAACCCATACCAAGCAGTGACATCACAATATACTGGACTGCTACCTGTGTTTGAGTGTGATGAAGTGCCTGCTGGCACACATGCCTGGGGAGCTCACGTGGCTGCTGCCTTTCCCTGTTATGGCAGTAATAATGACTGTACAGTCTATGGCATGAGACAGGTTATTATAAGGAGAAAATGACAAGCTCAGACTTGTTAACTCTCAGCTCAAATCTTGGAATAAGAACTAGAGAGCTTCCATGATAACCCTAAAAGAATTTCTTATTTCTTGTAGATTCAGAATAATGCTGAAAATCAAAAGCTATATTTAATTGTGTTGGTTGCTGAATTATAATGACTGTTGAATTAACAAGCTTGCAAAGGTTTTCATGTGGAAGTTAGGACATAGATCAGGAAGGAATAGGATACTGAACTCTGAAATAGAGACATCTCCAGTGAATTAAGACATCCAAATAAAACTGATAATCTTGAAAACCTTGAACTCTCAGGTCATTCTGAGGCCCCTTATAAGTGGAGTAATTTGCCCTCTGGTGCCCAAGGACACTAGTTTTTTTGTACTTGAAAAACCGGTGACAACCTTATCTGAGGCAGATGCCTTGAGAGAAGATGCTCATTTGCCTCTGGACCCACCACAGCCATTGCCTGTTGCCACTAGGCCCATACACAGTGTCAAACCTTGGCATGGTCTAGAGAAACAGGAACACTATATGACTCAGGAGAAAGTAGCTTAGACACCAAAAGCATTGCAGGACTTTGTTAATATGTATTCATAGTAACCTGAGGAACGTGTATGGGAATGGATTCTAAAGTTGGTAGATCAAACAGGGAAAAATATAATACTATAGCAGGCCAAATTTTTTATATTAATATGCTTACTAGATTCCAGGGGTAATATTAGCTCATGTAGCTAGAGGTGTCTCTAACTTATTTCATTGTTTGACTGAAACTTGAATTCAACTAAACCTGAATTCTATATTCAAGTTTAATGAGGTTAAATTTAATGTAGTAAAGATGCCAGAGCTCTCCTGGCATGAAATGGAAAAGGACAGCCAAAGGCATGGGGAGACTGCAGTGTTAGATTAGATGCATCATGTGTGACCTGTCCCCTAACTATATTCTGTGTGAAGGTTTGATAAGACACTCCCTTTACTAAGGCAGTGACAAATATATTAGTGAGGGGATCTCTTGTGTTGTTAGAAAGTTCTGTGGATGCTCTCATTATAGGCCAGTTATGACTATACTTGCCACCTTTAAGATCAGCTCCTGATTTCATTCAGAGTGGTGGTATTCCATCGTAGCATGGGCCAGTGGGAGCATTTAACCATCAAAGACAAGGTGGGCACATCAACTGTAAAGGGCATCAGGGATGTTTCAGTAATCAGAACAGCTTGCCCTGCAGAGATCTTCAGTTGTAGCTAACTGATCATGGTGTCCCAGGAATGAACTAGAGAATTGGCCTACTAGAATAATGCTTGGCCTATATAACAGAAAAAACTCTAGGTCTGGTGCCAAACACCTGACTTTAGTCATCATAGTAGAGAATGCTGCCTTTTCACCCAGTTTCCAGACTTAAGTCTGGAAAAGGTCAGCTTCCCTCGAAGAAGGACCTTGCATCACCTTCACAAATAAACACTTCAATCTTTCTTCAGCATTCCCTAAAGGGATCTGCATCCATTTACTAGAGTAAGTGGCACTGGGGAAAAGGAAATACCCAGAGCTGTCAGGATTATAAGACACCAGCTCTGAATTGATGCCAGTTCTTTGGGATTCAAAATGCCACTGTGGCCCACCACTCAAACTAGGGGTATATGGTGGACAGGGGATAGATAGAAGCTCAATTCATTTTTGAGTCACAGTGGGCCCAGATGACTGATGAACTCATCCTATGGTTATTTTCCTGGTTATTGGAAATATAATTAGAATAGATTTACTTGGCAATTGACAGAATCCCTACATTGGCTCAGACATTTAAGATCATTATGGGGTCACTATGGTAGCAGGGCTAAGTGGAAGCCTCTAGAACTTCCACCCATTGCCAAGATAGTTAACTCAGAAACAATACTGCATCCCTGGGGGAAATGCAGACATTAATACCACCATCAAAGACTTGAAAGAATCAGGGCTAGTGATTCTTAACCCTTTGCAATTAATTCACAAGTTTGGATTGTGAGAAAGTCAGGTGGATCTTATACAAATGAGTGTGGACTATTGTAAACTTAATCTGGTGGTGACTCTGACTATAGCTGCTGTCCACGTGTAAGATGTAGTCTCTCTATTGCGATATCTTTTACTGGACCTATGATTCATCTAGAAGTGTATGTGTGTTTAATTTATAAAAATATGAAGCCTTAAAGGCATCTTTTTTAAAAATCCATTTCTGGCATGCTCTCCCTGTAGGGAGCCCACCCGTGCCTTTCCCTTCCCATCCCCAGCCCCTTGCAGGCACATTACCTTTGCCTTTCCCTCTCCTAAACTCCAAGGGCCCTTTATCTGCCTCTGTAACTTGTTTCCTAAGCCTACACAGCTCAGCTGGCTCACTTCTACTGCCTCTGTAACTTTCTAAATATACTTTGTCGCCCTGGCTGGTGTGGCTCAGTGAATTGAGCTCCAGCCTGCGAACCAAGGGGGTCATGGTTCAATTCCCAGTAGGGGCACATGCCTGGGTTGTGGGCCAGGTCCCCAGTGGGGGTGCGTGAGAGACAACTACACATTGACGTTTCTCTCCCTCTCTTTCTCCATCCTTCCCCCTCTGTCTAAAAATAAATAAATAAAATCTTAAAAAAAATAAAAAAGAAATAAATACACTTTCTCTTATAAATAAAAACAAATCAAGTTCTAATTTAATTGCATTGTGGTTTAAGCATATAGTCTTGTGTGATAACCTTTGCAATTTGTTAAGACTTATTTTATGTCCTAGTACATAGTCAATTTTTGCCATTTTTGTAAGTGTACCATGTGTACTTGACAGGAATGTGAATTCTCTAATTACTGTATGCAAAATTACTTATTTACACCCTGGCCAGCATAGAGAATTGTCCTGAACATCAAATATTAGGGGTTCGATTCCAGGTCAAGGCACATGCCTAGGTTGTGGATTCAATCCCAGTCAGGGAGCATAGCGGAGACGACCAATCAATGTTTCTTTCTCACATTGTTGTTTCTCTCTCAATCTCTCTCCCTCTCTCTCCTCCTTTCTCTCTCTCTAAAATCAATTAGAAAAATACATATCCTCAGGTGAAGATTAAAAAAAAGATTGCTTATTTATGGAGTGCTAATATATTTCTTACCAACTTTGTCTGCTTGATCTAGAAATATCTGAGATGTATGTTAAAATCTCCCATTATTGTTGGGGATTATAAACTTCTTTTAATTCTGTCAGTATTTGATTTTATGTTTATAGGCTATATTACTTTGTAAATACAAATGAAGAATTATTTACTTTTTCCTGTGAATTATTCATCTATGATTATGTAGAGATTCTCTTCATTTCCAATATGCTTTTTTTGGTTAGTTTTTGTCTGATATGTCTTTTCCATCCCTTTATTTTCACTTTTTT
>VMDR010016685.1:0-20910 GCA_007922815.1 Macrotus californicus
TCACTTGGTTTTCACTCTCAAGATAGCTCTGTGAGTTCTGGTTACCTTTTTGCTCCTACTTTTGATTTTCCCTTTCCTAAATAATATTCTATGCCTATGCATATCACTACTTTATTTTCTCCTTATTAAATTTTTCTTCCTTTTGGTATTCTCTTTTATTCCCTTACAACCATCTCCAATTTCCTGTTAATATAAAGAGTGACTTCCTCAATTTTTGGGGGGGTCAGAATCCTAAAATAGTATTCCCCTATATCCATCTGGCCATGTTGACACATTAATCAGACAAGCAGAAGCACCAATTCATCATTTTGGGAAATAAACTTGTCTGTTCCCTCCTTTTTTTTACCATCATCTTTTCAAATCCTTTTCAAGTTTCTGGCATTCTATAATTTACATTAGCTAGATGTGCCACTCCCGGACCTGTGCCAATGTGCCCTCCCACCTAGGCTTGTACATGCATGCTAGACAGTATGGGGAGTGCTCAGCTCTGCTCTGCTGGAGGTGATCAGGGCTTTTATAGAAGACGCTTCTGAAAGAGAAAGGAGATGCAGAGGAAAAGTCATAGGTCAGCAGTGTGAGCAATGCAATAAGAAATGATGTCTACCTTTGGAATGGCTTGCATTTCTGCTGTGTGTGTATGTATGGGCACATGCATGCTAGACTTCAGGCACATGTGTTTAGGTAATTTGGGATCTTTTATAGTCTTTGGCTCCCTCACAACATACACACAGACCCTGTACATGCTCACAAAGAGATGATAATATGTTTTTAAAATGAGCTCATACATTTAAGCAAGTCAGGAGCTGAGTTTGCTTCTTGGTTTTCTGAAGCGAATGAAGGTCTTTGGATCTCAGTCATACTGACTTCTTTCCTGGTACTCTCTGCAGATTTTCTTTTTATCTTTACCAGTCCTGCCCTTTCTTTCTGCCTAGACATCCTCCACCCATGTCTTTGAACCTACTTCCTCGATATCCTGCCTGAACTTCATCCTCTGAGGAATAACATTTGTCTCCTATCTTTGGTTATGCCCGGTTCACTGGCTGTAAACCTCCCCAGACACTTCCTGTCCCGAGACCCTTCCTCACTCCATTTGTACCCAAGCTAGCAGATCTCCCCTCTTTTTTAAGTTGTCTATGTCTGTAATTTCCACACCATCACCATCTACTCTCTCCTCGTGCCCTTGCAGGCTAGCTTCTGCTTCCCACCAGGTCCTGAAGCTAGTCCTCAGAAGTTTCCAGCGAGCTTTTGACTCCCAAATCCGGCTGCCCCCTGTTCTTGATCCCCATCCTTCCTGAGTTTCCTTACAACTCTCCTTTGCAGCTTGTGTGCTGGCCTCAGGTTCTTTGTACCCCTGTGGTCTCCTGCTTTGCCCACGGCTCTTCCTCATGTGCACCCTACTCCACTTGTTTCTGACAGTTCTCTCCTGAGTCTCCTCTCATTCCTCACCTTTGTAACCCCCTCTTCTCCGCCCTCCAGAGATACTCACTTACCTGCCTCCAGGACTTGCATTTGCCAGGCTCCCATTGCTCTCCTCAGTCGGATATATTGGTCATTTCTCGTGTGACCCTAATGTGTGCAGAAAAAAATTCCATCAATTAAATGCTTTATTTGAGAAATACTATTTCCATGACTTTACATAAATCAAAGGTTGATTGTGTTTTTTTTTAATTTGCTGAGATTTTTTTCCTTGCTGTTTTATAAACAGACTGTTTTAAGAATTCTCCTCTCAGCAGGTTGCAAACACAAACTTGCATTACTATTCTTACAAAATAATAAACAGCTTTGGGCTATAAAAACCTTTCAAATTGTTTCTTCACAGAAGGGATTTGCACGCTGACTCATTCCTACTATATTTATAGCCTATCGCCAAAGCACTGCAAAGGCAAGATTTCTAATAAAGCTATGGAAATTACATGCATTGCAATGGGGCTGAATACATTTACATTTGTAGTATTTTAACATCTTCAAATTTATTGCAGATTACCTTGTTTGTGCATGTCTGTGCTTTAATGGGTTTTTATAGCAGAAAATAGTGGTTTATGATTGTATTCCCAGTAGAAATTTATTATGAATCCACCATATGGAGGGTTATATAAAACTAAACTTGTAACATGGGCAGTTTTATTATTCTAAGCAAGATCTCCTGTACATTACCAAAAATTACTGATAATAGAAGTGTTAAAGAAGGGAAGTTGGTTTATGAAGGGAGTCTTCACTTTATGTTGAAATTTTTACAGAACTTTTAGATTTTGTTTTAGATAGAAGATCTCTTCTTTGACAGTTAGGATGTCAGGTAATATAACCAGGTAGGACCTCTTCCCTTTCCTGTTCCCTAGTTCCCTCATGCTGATGTTTGTTACAGCAGGAGAGGGACAGCAGGACAATATCAAACACTAACTTCGTGCGTAAGCTCTTCTTCTCATAAAGACTCAGCAGCACCGATTTCGAGCCATCCCTGACGACTGGGAGCTGTGAGAATGTCCCATGAACAGTGGTCACGGCGGTTGTTGCTAGAGCACATGGAATCGTTTTCTCTTTTTTTTTTTTTGTCTTTTTTTATTATCTAACATTTATTGGGCATCCTACTTGAAGATTTTAAGATAACTATTGGGTTGGCCAAAAAGTCTGTATGGTTTTTTCCCATAAAATAAAAGACATTTTTTCATTTTCACCAATAACTTTATGATTTGGATATTTTGAGCATGTTAGCTATCTCTTGTGTGGGATAACATTATTTCCAATTAATGCCTCGATCTGATCAACTTAACGGGTCGACCTGACCATGAAGCATATTCCAGTGAGAAATCTGCAGCTCGAAACTTCAAAAATCACTTTTGACACGTTTGATCAGTCACAACATCTCCTCCATACACTGCAAAAATCTTTTTTTAAAATTTCAGTTGTGTTTTTACCTTTCTTGAAATAATAAAGCATACCAGGCCAAAAATGTTGCTTATTTTCATTCATCTTCAATATTAAAATGGCAACACAAAAAAATTCACCAATTTTGATAAGTTTTTTAAAAATGTACACTGATGAGACAGCTGTCACAATACAATCTAACAAAATTGTTTTGAATGAAGCTAAAGACAACTAAGTGCTACTAGATCCATTGTACGGAAAAAAAACAAATGAAGTTTTCGGTCAGCCCAATATTTCTGCTAGAATTTGCAGTTCTGAGAAATTGTAAGGTGAGGACACAAGAAGCTTCATATTTGTGCCAGTTAACATTTTGCATGGGAGTCCCCCAGGGACTTCATTTTTGGCCAGTTCCTAAACATTTACACAATAGGGGGAGTTTTAAAATGCACCTAAAGGTATTATTTTGCTAAAGTGCATGAGGTTAAAAAAATACTTGCCTTACATTATCCACAAAGAGTCTATAGTTATTTCACAATCAGGAGAGACTCCAATAAACATATCTAACAATATTAAAAAGTAAAAACATTATGCACGACTCCTTCCTTTACTATCCTTTCTGAGAGTACCTTTATTTGGAAGCTTTTTTACCATTTTCACTTACCATTGTGCCCCCAGGAAGGACTTGAGTCACAGGCACACCCAACTTGGAGAATTAGGGGGGCTGTTGAAGGAGAGGTTTTCCACCATCGGGGATTCCGCAAAGTGTACCCCTGTGCTGTGTGGTTGAGAAGGGCAGAAATGAGTTCATTACTTTCTGTGTTTGAATCACAGCCTTGAGTATCCGCCCCCACTAAAAGGTTTATTGTACCGATGAGTTAATGTTTTAAATATGAAAACTTTGCAACAGGCTTTGCAAATGTAAAGCATTGTAGAAAAGTCTTAAAATTCAATGCATTATTTGTCCTGCAACTGGTGTTTAGATGTCGTCCTATTCCAGGGGAGACAGTTTGGCGATAGGACTAGCTAAGCTCTGGGAATGTTTATATTTATAACTGCAGTCTGACCAATTTTTTTCTTATCTAAAGTTCTAGCAAAACTTTAGCTACAAACAGCAAATGGTTCATTAAAAAATTCAAGTACATGTGGGAAGCACATTTAATACTCTGTGTAAACTGTTGTGGAATTTTTTGAGAAATTCTCATTGTTTTGAAAATTCATGGACCTGAAGAGACTGTTTTGAGTGCCTGAAGTGTTGTTGAGGTATGATACTTTCTGTACTTAGTGATTGTCTTTGTTGATCTATCTGACTCATCTTCCAAACAAGAAATTGCAACTTTTACCTCCTGCAAGGTTGAAAATTTGGTTGGCAGTTTTTAGCCAAGAAGCAACTGAGACTTACCAATAACTAAAAATTATTTCTACAAACCTTGTTAAAATAATTTTTATAGTAATGGTAACAGCACATTGAAAACTCATGCAAATTAAGAGCTTATCCCAGACAAGCAAAAGCTAAAGGAGTTCATTACCACCAAGCCAGTATTACAAAAAAATGTTAAAAGGAGGACTTTTTAAGAAGAAGAAAGAAAGAAAGATAAAAATATGAATAATAAAATGGCAAGAACTACTGACTCATCAATAATTATTTTTTTCTATTTTTGTTTCATTCTTAAACATTTTTTATTGTGTTTTTTTTTCCATTACCATTTCCTTATACCCCACCCCCCAAATAATTACTTTAAATGTAAATGGATTAAATGCTCCAATCCCAAGACACAGGGTGGCTGAATGGAGAAGAAAAGAGGACCAATGTACGTGCTACCTACAAGAGACCCACTTTAGATCAAAAGGTACACACAGACTGAAAGTGAAGGGATGGAAAAAGACATTTGATGCAGATTGAAATGAGAAAAAAAAGCAGAGGTAGCAATATTTATATCAGACAAAGTAGACTTTAAAACAGAGTTACAATAAGAGACAAAGAGTGTCATTTCATATACAATATCGGAGCTGTGGAAGCAGCTTTAGTGTCCATTAATAGACAGTTGATTAAAGAAGATGTGGTACATATACAGGGTCCAGCAGAAGTAAGGCCTGCTTGAGTGTGGTTGGCAGGGTAATAATATGGGTGTCTATTTTTACTGTGAACATTTCATGTACAATAGATGGTGTGTTTGAGTGTGATATTGTTAGGTTACAGAATTACATGTTTATGATTTGATAATAAAAGATTTTATAATAAAAAAGGGATATCATTTGTGCTGGATCCTGTATACAATGGAACATTACTTGGCCATAAAACAGAATGGAACTTTGCCCTATGCCACAACATGGAAGGACTTAGAGGGTATTATGCCAAATGAAATAAGTCAGATGGAGAAAGACAAATATCTTATAATTTCACTTATATGTGGAATGTAAAAACCAAAGTAAATGTGTGATCAAAACAGAAACAAACTCATAGATACAGAGAACAAACTGATAGTTGCCAGATGGGACGAGGGTTTAGGGAGTTAGGTGGGAAAGGTGAAGAGATTCTGTACAAACTGGCAGTTACCAACTAGTCACAGGGACATAGAGTACAGCCTAAGGAACATAGGCAATAATATTGTAGTAACTGTGTATGGTGTCAAGTGAGGTACTAGACTTATCGGGGGGATCACTTTGTAAGTTACATAAATATCTAATCACTGTGCTGTACGCCTGAAACTAATATTGAATGTCAATTGTAATTGAACAATAAAAATTAAATAAGAAAGTGAACAGTAAAAAAATTAAGAGCGTAAAGGAGTGTCTGGCTAGGAGTTAACCATGGCTAAAGATGTATCTCTTCAACCAGCTATTTTGATGTTCTATAGGTACTGCCACTTTAATTCTTCTTAAGCCAGTGGTCAAAGCTGTCATTGAAACGTCGAGCAATAGCTTTTCAGGCACCAGGTTAATAATAAAAGCAGAAGAGTGCTCAGTGCAATAATCTTCCAAAGTGGGTCCATTTTTCTCCTTTAGAGGCTTCACTCTTCCTGATACCCTAGAGCGAGAACATGAATTCAGAGGGGAGTGCACAAGGAGGTGGGAAGGAGAACATGTGAGAAATGAATGGACTGACTTTGCCTCAGTCTCAGGCGTGGGTCCACGTGGAGCGGGCCGTAGCTGTTCATTAGGTAAATGATTTTTCAAAAAATAGCAATAAAACTGTTGTCAGGACTTGCACACTCTCAACATCTCTTTCCAGTCTTTCTCATTCTCAGCATCGTGTGGCAGGCTGTTTCTCATTTACTACATTTCACTTAAATTCATTATTACAGAAAGCCAACAAGTAAAAATGAGAGGCATCATTTCCTAAAGCAGGCATATCGGCACCCAAGAATACATTAAGGCAGAAATGAGCAGACAGCTGTGAGACAATGAAGTGACAGCAACAAGGGGGACGTTATAAAGCAAATCAAGAGCCTGCTGACAGATTGCACAGCAAGGCCGAAAGAAAAGGTTTAAGCATGAAAATTGCTAGTAGACCCTAATACTTTAAAATACATATTGAAATAGTTGATATAAAAGAAATTCAAACCTTTTCTTCTGCATTTGGGTTTAACAGCCTCTTAAAACTGCCTCTGGTATCGTAGGGACTATAAACTTGGGATAGGGTTGGAAAACCATAGAGCAGATGCATGTGTAGTGAGACTCATGCTATAAATTATACTTCTAACTTGCTCATGTATTTCTTCAAATGACCAACTTTTGGTCAAACACATGCTTTGCAGATGCCTTCGGCTAAAAACATGAAATACTTGTTTTGGGCTTTTTCTGCTGAGAGGGGGACAGGGTGTTCAGCTGAGTCAGCCAGTTATCATCACTTCAACCACATCTCTCTACAGCCTCTCCTGCAATGAGTCTGTTCCAATTACAGCACATATGTTGATTCTTTGGAAAAATACAAAAAATAATTGTGACATGTGCCATCAGTTTTTAGCAGTGGGTCTCAGCAGTGGGAAGAGGGAGTGTATCAGAATCACCTCCGTGTGTGTGTGTGTGTGTGTGTGTGTGTGTGTTTTCTTCCAAGGTACACACTCTTCTTTCCAGGAAAACCACATCACATCTAAAGAGGTGGGCAGACTCTCTGATGGGTGGGGCTGTCTGTGCGTAGTTTGAAAAGCCCTGCATGTGATGCTGCTACTTAATCCTCCGTGTTGGAGACAATCAATTTTTGTATTTGAATTTAGAAGTGCGATAACCAAGAGGCTCTTCCTCCCGGGTGCTCTCCATAACTTGATCTAGTTGCGTAACTTTCCAAACAGGCAGGCTTAGGGACTAAGAGTTAACTCACTTAACTGAGAAACTAGTACTCTCAAAGATGTCCTAAAATAATAAAATAAAATTTTCATCTGTATTGAGACATTTGGTGGCATTTAGGCATACCTAGATACACAAAAATAGAAATGTTAAGAACTATCATTTAAATTATCACTGATTTATAGGTGCAATTGGATACTTTATTCTCAATCATTATCCTTATTCTTTTTAGATTCCTGACTTTCTCGGCTTTCTAGCTGAAAGCTTGGCTTCTGCATTTTGCACTTTTTTGGGGGGTGGACATCTTTTATAGCTTCATTGAAGAAATAAAAAAGGAATAAACATATGTAATAATGTGAACATACAGTTTTATAGACTCTCGGTTTTAACTTTTATTTCAATAGCTTCTGTGTTCTAATATCTTACTACTTGCAGGCATTTTATTTAACTTGCATTGTAAATATAACACTCAAGAATGTGTTTTTAATATCTATGATGTTTCCAGTTGCAAATTTAATCTATACTAGGACTTAATTTTTATTTTATGTTTTAAACAGATTATAAGAGGGTTTTAAATGGAGAAATAAGTAGTTTCTAGGTGAGACTAGATTTAATACTTTGTTCTGGCTTCTCTCCCATTTGTAGATTAAATAACTTCATATTGCTGTATAAAGTGTCACTGAAAAGAAGCTGTATCTATTGAATACCATGTGTTCCTGAGACTATACTAGATGTTTTTCATGTGTTCACATTTATCTCCCGAATAACCCTATGAAGTACTATATACCCAATGTTTAAATGAGTGAACTGAGAATCAAAGAGGTTTAGGCACTTGCTCAAGATTCCATAGCATTTAAAGGGCTGATCTCAATTCATTATTATAATCATTACTGATGATAGTAATTTTTATGGCCACCATTTATTAATTTCTAGATGTCAAAGATGTTAAATTTTTTTGCATACAAACATATTTCACTCAGACATCGATGGAATTAATATTCACATTTTACCAATGAAGACATGGAAGTTCAGGGAGGCTAAGTAAATTTTCCAAGGTCACACAGCTAGTTAGTGACAGAATAGAGTTTGAACTTTCCAGCATTGCATTAACCATTTCCTTGTGTGCTTCCTTTTGATGAATGTAATATTGTTAGAATAAGTGAGCAGGCCCATGGTGATCTTGAAGGACATTTTTCATTCATATGATAAACTACAGCATGCTGACTATTGTGTTTTTTTTTTTTAAGTTTCTTTGCTTTGTAGTTCCTTCCGCATGCTTCTGTTGCAACCTATATTGATTGGTGATCTAGCAGTAGTGGGTCATTTTCATGGTGAACAAACGTGAATATATGTTAGTACAAATGACTGGTTTGCTTTATTCATCTGCTTTAAACATTGCAGCTGAACATCCAGTTTAAACATTGAGCTGAAATTGAGACATTGGACATGATAGTTTATTGAAGCCTGACATTTTTGTCCAAGATTTGTTTGGCCAACTCTTGAAAGCCTTAATGAGTTTAAACTATTCCACAAGCATCAGTCAAAACACATGAGAATCATGGGAGAGGATGGTGCTTTTCCCGTACAGCTGCTCTGCAGAGAGGGGATGCATGGGAAGGCATCTAGTCTTGGCAGAATGTTGTTGGAAGCAAGGGCTTCTCCTTCCTCAGGAGAGAAGCCTGCAACTCTCCTCACAGGCCCAAATGATGCGGAATGTCACATTGCTTACATTCTTCTGATTCTTTTCCTGACTTCGAATTCGCTCTGGCACTTGTCTAAAAACAGAACTGTCAGCACCTTCATTTTTTGTTCATCCTGTTTCCCAGCCAAGGATAAGGGGTAATAGGTTTAAATCCCCAAGTGTCTCAATTTGTGAAATAGCAGTGGGCAGTCGTTCAGTTCAAGAGGCTCTCCCCACCCATCTTTGCAGGGTTCCAGTGGAAATCTTACCAGGGTTTTTCCCTCAGAGTTTCCTGGCTCCTAGTTGTTTCTGGGCGATGGCCAGAGACAAAGGTCCCACCCAGGCTGTTCTCTGAAATGGGGAATTGACTGACTCACTAACCATCAACTGTCACCTATGTGGATTTTCCGAGTCCTTCCCCTCTTGATCTTACAAGGAGTAATTTCTTGTTTTTATGACTGAGATACTTCTGAGCCACAGGGTAAGATCAGATTGTCTAAGTCCCTGGGAGAGGAAAACATTCAAAGAGCTTTCGTGTGTATTAGAGAAAAGAGACCAGGGGCCTGGAGAGAGTTGGTACTTAACAAGCTCATGAAACAATCTCTTCTTCATAGATCTCTAATGAGAAATATTCATGGAATCTTTGTGTTTCTTTGAACATGGGCCCCACTTGTGACTTGGTAAAGGAAATCTCTTAGTTGCTGAAGAAATAAATAATGTATTAATAGTATTTCAATGAACAGACTTAATTTTTTTTTACAATTAATCTGACATCCACTCATCCCATTCATTCAGCAAAGGTTTCTTAAGCACCTGGAAACAGGTAGAATATTGTGGTTTAAAAACCCAAACTCTAGAATAAGACAGCCTGGTTTCAAACCTAGGTTCTTCCATTTAGAGTTCTGTGACCTTGGGCAAGTTACTTAACCTCTCCTGCCTAGTTTACCTATTTTAAAAGTGGAAATAATAGTGATATGTGCCTCAGGGGATTGTTTTGAGCATTGTACGTGATACATAGGAAGCTCTTAGCATGTAGAAATCTCTTAACAACTCTTGTTGTTATTAACTAGGGCACTGGGTATATTCCTACTATATGTATTATAGTCCTTACAACTCTCTAAGGAAAGGTCCTACCCTGAAATTGTTGATAATGCTCTTAAATAGTCCAAATGTAAACGCAGAGAAACCTAAACAAAACACCAAAATAAGTAACAGTATGCAATCTGTCACATAATTAAGAATCAGTGACTTCTTTTGTTCCTTTCAACTTTACAATTCAGATAACACAGGCTGGAGGTTTCACAGGAAGATATTTTTTCTATGCCCATGTAGTCAGGGAAAGCTTCAGGGAGAAGGAGGATTCTCACAATCCAGTCCCAACTAACTTCGCCTCTTTTCCCCTCACATTCTGATTGCCTTTTCCCACCATCCGCCTCCAACCATCGACCTCATCTGATCGAGCTTCTCAATGAGCCATAGGCTCTTTGGCAATTCTATGCCTTTGCAAACAAATGATTTTCTTCCTTCCTTGCAGTTTATTTTTTCCCCAGTTATCATAAAATGACAAAGTTTTTTCAACTGTGGATCATTGGCCACTAAAATAAACCAGAACTCATGACCCTTGTTTCCTCAGCATATCCCTCTGCACCAACCTCGCCTGGCTCACATCTCTCCCGGCCTTTACCTTACTTAGTCTCTCACCCTAAAACAGCCCCATCTCTATTTTTTTTTTTGACTCTAAATATGAAAGGAGGAGTTAGTGGTACCTGGAATCTAAGAGTTTGCATTATGAAGTTCTCAGTTTAAGTGGATTTGAAATCCATCATTTTCATGATTTTTATATATGTGTGTGTCTAACCCAATGAAGCTGGAAATAAATAATCAGAATGAATCCTGATAAATGCTGAGCATAAATGGAAGTACTAATGAGTGCAATTTCTGGAGAAGAGGGTAAATGCCATCCACTTTTAGGGTGAAATGCATATTATCTATCAAATTGAAAACTCTTCAAAAGGTGGAATTAACAATTACATTTTTGAGGGTCTTGGAAAAAAGTGTGGTTAAAGCATAGAACTTTTGAATGTCAGACCTGACAGTGCCTCTTAATTAATATGATTAATGGCATGGGTGTTATTTCTGATTACATACGCCTGTGTTCAGGAGGCACTTTTCTTAACTGCCCAACAGGTAGAGGCACGGCGAGTCCCACCATGCCTCTTGAGTTCTCATGATGCAATCAGCTGCTGCAGGGGCTGCAGTGTCACTAGGAGATGCGAGGACAAGGAGAATCTCCCACTGCATTTGATGGCCCCTCCACCTTCTGAAAAACCACAGGATCTTGAGTCATATCTTCAGTATTTGCTTCTGTCTTCCCCCACCCCAAGGCTTTTCCTAAGCTGACCATGAATTTCTGAGAAGGCCAGACACTGTGCTTTTCTGGACAAGTGCTCACAATCTGTTATGCCTGGATAGTCCCACTCAACATCCCACAGCTTCTCATGCAGCGTGGGGTCCAGGGAGCCTGCTAATTAACTACATGACCTTGGGAAAGTCATAGTCACTGGGCTGAATAATAACCATGACTCCTCCTAATTCTATGCTGCCAAGATCTCCAGCCTCACACTTATCTCTGCTCCCCAAGACTCTTTCCTCATTGGCTCCTAGTGGGAAATTCTGCATATTGTGCTTAACAGGCTGTTAAATTATCTTAATTAAAGTGTCAAGGGATAAAAATTGAAGATTACTCAGAGCTGCCACCCCAACCCTTCCTTAGCTGGCTCAAGAATGCTTTTGCCAAGAAGATTCGGATGTGTAATATTATACACAGTGAGCACTGTATGGGTTAATGCTGAGCCACTCTGTGTCATGGTCTTTAGACCAAGGATGAAATTGACACGTGTAGTCTCTTTTTGACAGACTTGTTGGATGCCAGAAAGTGATGGCTCCATCAAATTCAAGACTTTATCTCATATAGGAAAAGGCTCTGACAAAGACTTATGGGGAAAAAATGTAGAAGAAAAAAATTTCAAACCTTGTACTGGCCCTTCCTCTGCTTGGGCCAAAGCAGTTGTGTTCAAAAGTTGGAGCTTGGTCCTGATGTTGGACCTCTCAGGGAAACTGATGCAAACTGCTCCCTCTGGGGTGCTTCTCAGTTTGAAGAGGTGGGTCTTGGAAGCCCTAGACTTGGATCATAATTTTCATTAAGAAAAGCACATCCTTCCAAAATAATTGGTTCAGGATTTTTATCTAGATGAGTCAAATACTGAGGGCAGTAGCAGGAACAAGACAAATTTTTGAAGCCAAGGTTGACATTACACATTTTCCAAGAGGGAATCATACACCAAAGTGAAAAATGCATGATCCAAACTGACCTGATATGTGGATGGAATTGGCAAGATGTGGTGTTAATAGCTTTCAGGGAGTTCCTTGCTTCCCTAACTTCCCTCAGCCCAGGAGCTTCATGTCTGGAGGTCCTGCTTGTTCTGAGAGGATGTTTAGTGTAATAGTCAGTAGAATGCTTTTCAGGGCCAGACTGCCTGGGTCCAAAGCCACAACCTTGGGAGGACTATTGAACATCTCTGTGCCTCCATTTCCTCACCTGTGAAATGATAGGAACCAGTACCTGTTTCATAGTTTTGTTATGAGTGTTGAATGAGCTGCTATATGGAAAAGGCTTAAAACAGGAGCCAGCATGAGAGGAATCCTGCGTAAGTCTCCAAGTTAAGCATAGATAGCTTAGGAACATTGTTGAAAATCCAAATACTGTAAGGAGATGTAAAAACACAAAAGTATTGTCAGTCATTTTGCATAAATGAATTCCTTTGTTGGAGGGGCCCTGGGTATCATGGGGACTTTGGAAAGCTAGGAGTGTCAGTAAGAGGAGTCAGAAGAACTGATGTAGGAAAGACAGAAGAGGCAAAGCAAATGTTTGCCTGACTCAGGGTTTTGCTTTTCATCCAGTTCTGCCTATTATTCTATTTTAGTTTCCTTTAACATTCTGATTGAGGAGTTTTAAGTCAATATTTTTTCATTATTTATTCATTATTTAACCAGCCCTGGCTTTTGTGACGATGGTTTTTAGAGACCCTTCTCCCTTGTCTATGTAGGAATTAAGAAGTATTTTTATCACCTTTTCTTATATCCCTTGTCTTCACACTGAGGCAGATGATCAGTGGATATCCTTGGTTTAGTAATCTTGCTCTAGTTCCATTAAGTGTTAACGCTTGCTCCATGTTTCTCTTTAAAGAAGATCTCCTATAGTGGTGGTTCTCCAACGTGAGCCTGCACCAGACTCAACCTGGAGTCTGGCTAAGACAGATCATCCTGTCCGACACTAATCAGAAATTAGTTTCTGATGAACTAACTAGTTATGGGCTGGAGTCCAGGTGGTGTAAATACTTTGGGTTCAGGGACCACACTTGGAGAACCACTGCCCCATACTGGAGTTCCCACCATTAATTGCACATTGGAATGACTTGGGGAACATTAAACACCTCTAATGCCTAGGTCCCATCCCAGAAACTCTCACCACATTGGATTTGGGTACAGCCAGGGCATTGGAACTTATAACAACCACACAATACTTTTAGGCACAGAGGGTTATGAGCAAAACTGTTGTATTTAGAGGGACAAGACAAGGATTTTGCTTGTGTGTCCCCAAGGTTCTGTCTCAAGGGCAGATCATAGAAGGGTGGATAGAAGGAAGCTC
Organism: Macrotus californicus; assembly: GCA_007922815.1. NCBI lineage: Eukaryota > Metazoa > Chordata > Mammalia > Chiroptera > Phyllostomidae > Macrotus > Macrotus californicus. Next base: position 13,536 of record VMDR010016685.1, read on the forward strand.
TTTTTACTAGTCTCCTACCCAAAACAAAACAAAAAAGCTGTTTTCTGGTGAGGATGACTGCATTGGCCTAATAAACCAAAGCACTTTTTCCTGGCTACGTTTTGGGATCCACTGAAAAAGAAATAGCTCCTATAGCAATGGGAATGCCTGTGCATAGTTCGTCACGGGGGGTAGGGTAATGAATGAAAACTGTTGTTGGCATCGTAACCCCCATGGTCTTTCCTCAGTCATTCAACGTGAGGTGGTGCACCCCGGCTCTGTAGCTACGGAAACAGAGGGGCTCATGGCCACTTACTGGCCATGGTAACCATCAAGAAAGAATTGGATTTTTTGTCCACCCAGAGCAAGTGACTCTGAATCAGCTAGATAGAAGCTGAGCTACAAAAGCCATTAATATCCGATGGAGAAGGCTGATAATTGTGCCTCTTGTCAGGCTCTGGGATAGAGGCCGTGTGAAAGGAGAAATTTAACTAGCTGTGGCCTTTACTTCATTTGATAAAGTGTAGTTTACTTTCTACTTGAGCTTTTTATTAGCCATAATAATTCTAATTGAAATAAACATTTTGATTACAGCTCTGTTCTGCGACTGCTTAATAGGGAACTAAAATAACTTTCAATAATCATTTTGTTCAAATGGGATTCATTTAGCCTGACAGTTATTCCAGGCATTTATTGGCATGCGGCAGGCTGGCAGTGTTTCCGAGCGTAATTACGGGAACGTTTTACACTGGGGGTAACCTTACCAAAGTGACAGACTGAAAAGTGGTGTGTAAAGGAGCAGCTAAAACCCCTAATCTGCCACAGGAACTCATAAATGAATCCCCTTTCTCTGCTGTTTCTGATGCCCAGAGCTCTAGTTAAGATTAAAAGGAGTTTTCTTTTGAAACTGGTAGTCTGACTGCTGGAGCATACTTTAATGAGGGCACAATGTGGACCTGGTGCTTCTGGGCAAAGGGACAATTTTACAGCCACTTGTAATTCTTCGTGTTCAGCTGGGGGGGCCTGGGCTATAAGGTGGCATGGGGGGAGATTCACCTTCTGTATAGCAAAGGCTCCATCCCTCAGCAAAAAGGAAGAATATTCTGTCTTCTCTCCTTTTTTGGGAGGTCAAGGAAATTGAGAGGCCAGGCTTCTTGGGGTTGGGCGGGGGGCATTGGACTTTTTCCTTGATGGCCTCCTAAAGCAGAGTTACCAGCTGCAGGTTCTATCTTCTTTCCTGGAAGCCTTCTTCACTCAGCCTCCAGCCCCAACCACACAAGACCTTTAATGTGCGAGATTGGAAACCAGCATCCCCTTGGATGGGATAACAGAAGAGCCACTGTGGCTTCTTATGTGGATATGGAATCATCCCTGCCACAGCTGAGACAAGTCTGATTATCCACTGTTGTCCACAGGGCTACGTTCGTTCCATCATTGGGCAGTCACAGTGGGCACAGCAGCGACCTGGGGCCTTGTGAAGGACTCAGGCTCTTTTGGATGAGTGGGAACTGAGTGAAATCCTTCAAGGGGTGTCAGGGAAACCTTAAATGTAACACAATTTAATCAGGTTCATTATTATCATGATGAGGGCTACATCTTTACAGAATTTACATCAAATTCTATCTTAGAAGTTTTTTTTTTTTTGAAAACTGGAAACTGACATTGCCAAAAAAGAAAGTTCATGAATGATAGAGTGATTCACCAGGGTTTGGGGAAGGTGACAGGGACTTGCTGCAGTTGCTCTGTGTGGGACCACTGGAGCCAGCTGCTGCTTTAAGGAAATCCTCTGCCGTCCCAGCTAAAGAGGGAAAGGAGGGCCTTTGGCAAGTGTGTAGGCAGCAGTTGCCGTGTCCGAACTGTCCCCATGATCACACACTCCAGGGTGATACTTCTGTCTAAAGGGTGCTTCTGGCTCACTTGGAACGCTTTAACTGAGTAGGAATCCACACTTAAAGGGAAACACATGGAAGCCACTCTACCTCTCTGCACTTGCCAGTTACGTGGGCCAATGTCACGTCTTTGTTCTTTGAACAAGCTTGGTTGGGTTTTCAGTTACTTTCAACTAAAAGCAATCCAGCTAATAAATGGACATTTGGTGTTATTACACTAAAGTCAGGTAAAGGTAATAAGGCATTAAACTGATACATTTGGATTGCAAGGCTAGCAAGAACACTGTGGATCTCAAAGGCAAAACCTGGTATATTAGAACTCCAGGTTGAATAAATTGTCTTATTTGCTTTGACCTCCACGTAAATAAAAAATAGGATTTCTTAAGTGTTGACAAAAGTGGTTAAGTCCTGGCTGGGTAGGTCAGTTGATTGGCCCATCATCCTGATATGCCAGGGTTGCAGATTTGATCCCCGGTCAGGGCACATACAGGAAGCAACCAATGGATGCATAAATAAGTGGAACAACAAATAGATGTTTCTCTCTCCCTTCTCCTCTCTCTAAAATCAATTTTTAAAAAAGCTGTTTAGCCACAAGTTCCCATAAAGGAAACATTTGGCAGACACTGGATTCTTCAGAGTCACCTGGAAATTTGCTTGTGATGTGACATGACAGGTCACCATCACTGTCTACATTTCGAACTAGCTCTAAGCATTCTTGCTTTTGTGAGATTGAATGCGAAATCACCTTTTGTTTACATAGCTTTTTCTTGTTGTATTAGAAACTGTCAGGGAGAGTATACTTTAAAAAACTTTAATCTTTTTATAAGCCTTTGGAGGCTACTCCTTCCCATAACCCCTGCACAAAACTCTTCCAACTTCCACCCCCAAGGCAAAACCTCAGGTCTTCCTATTATAGAAGAGCAAATAAAAACAGCACATTCTCTCCAGGGGAAAGGCTAAATAGAACACGAATTGAAGACATTGCTTTCCACCTGCAAAACCAAGGCTGTGTTTTGTTTATGCTGTTCTAATTAGAAATCGTGTCTTTCTGGGATAATTTCCTTGTCTACCTCCCTTCGTGAACACAAATTTGACAGAACTGGGGCAGACAGGAAACAGAGGAGTTTATTACACCCAACATTTATAGGAACACATCTCTTTCACAGGAAAGATTGTGTCCATTTGTTTATAGAGGACCAGAGGTGTAGGGACATCTCCAGGGGGAGGGGGCAAAAGGGGTCCTATTTTAAGCCATGTAGAAAAACAAATGGATGAAAATTACAAAATGAAATTTTCAGTTCTAGATTTTTTGGATTGTGGCGACTTTTGTGATGTTAAAAAAAATTATGGTGTAAGAATGCTCTGCCTTTGAGGAAATCTGGAACAGATACTCCATGATTATGACTTTGAACTTCCATGACTGCAGCTGTGGTAGGTAAGGTCTGCTTTAGTTTGCATTCCTCTTTGCCCTTGTTCTGAAGTCTCCAACTCCCCCACTGACTCGATCCTCATTGTGGGTAGGTGGGGGACAAGGCATTGTGATCAGCAGGGTCCTGGCGCCCAAGTCTGTGTGGTTCTTGGTTCCATGTGTGCTTTTTGGTTATGTTTTCTTTTGTGCCTGGAGGGGAATGTGAATTGACCACTGATCTCTTTCTCATTGTTTCAGTATTTCCTTTCTCATGATCCTCTGATTTTAAGAAAAGAAAAATGAACACCATTCCATTTCCAATAGAAAGGCAATTACAAAATAAATGGCTCCATTGTTTGAGAAGGATGCGTGTACACTTGTGTTTTAGGATCAGTTAAGAATGACAAGGGTGAATTTACTTCCAAACAAGGCCCTTTCATGAATGAGTTCTTGTCTTTGATTCCCCTGTTTACTGGGCACCTGTGACTCCCTTCTTGCTCAGGGCTCATCTCAGTGCATTTCCTTACCTGGATCCTCCCTGAATTCTATCCTTGTTTATCTCTGTTATGAATTTTATCCACCCCCCCAAGTTTACATGTTGAAGTCTTAACCCCCACTGCTTCTAAATGTGACTTTTTTTGGAGACAGAATTGTTACAGATGTAATTAGTTATGGTAAGTTCATATTGGAGTAAGTCCCATAATGACTAGTGTCCTTAGCAAAACGGAAAATTTAGATACAGAGACACAGGGATAACACCATGTAAACACTGGAGTTATGCTGCCAAAAGCCAAGGAACTCCCAGAAATGAGGAGAGAGTCCTGGAACAGATTATATCCTAGAGCCTTGAAAATGCACACAGCCCCACCGACACCTCCAGGACTGTGAGATAACGCATGTCTGTTGTTCAAGCTGCTGTGTGTGGTACTTTGTGTGGCAGCCCTGGCAACTACCTCTGTCTCTGTCTGTCTCTCTCTCTTCAGACTTTAGCTTTCCTTTGTTCATTCTATCAGGACCTTAACAGTGACTGCTTAGTTAACCTACACACCTCTAAGGTGTGACTGGACCACCATAATCGCAGACTCCCACACTGTGCTCTACTGAGATCAGTATTTGAAGAACGTAAACCCGGTTCTTCAAAGGTGTATCCCCACTTACTAGAAGCATCTACCCCCACGGCAGACAATCCTGCCTCCAGGGGACCAGCAACTTCTACAAGACGGATTTGATGAAGCCTTGTGCTTCTCTCCCCAGAGCGTGTTTGCATTTCAGTGGGTCCTTTAATGTGTCACACTAAAGAAGTCAACCATGTAGACATTTCTGGTTTGTGACAGGCCAGTGGGGGCAAGTATTTTGGGAGAGGGAGGACTGTTTCCAGTGGGCCTGAGAACAAAGCAGCTGAGGTTGGGAATGTGTCCAGTAAGTCACACTGTGCAGGTAGTAGCTCGAGGCTGTCCCCCTGCTGCCACACCACCAGCCGCAAATCCCAACCTGCTCACGGAAGAGTCGGCAGCACGTGCAGCTTCTACAGATTCCTTCTCTTTCCCATCAGAAGACTTTCCTGAACATTTCTGTCCTCACTGACTGGAAAAGAATCACAATCTGTTTATTACTGGCCTCAAACACTTTGTCCAAACCCCAGAGAACTCACAGGCACCTCTGGAAACCGTGCCTGCAAGGGGGGAAGGGAACAAAGAGGGGACACATTTTACTCACAGCAGCACTTTGAGGGGCTTGTGCTCAGAGGGTGACATTTGTCCCTGAGAGTAAACTCTAAATTATATCACAAATGAACATTTTGAAATTAAAGGTGGCATTTCTGACCTGCTAGCTGGCAGCCACAATCATGCTGAAAAGTGACATCATTTATGACACTGGCAGTTAAGAACCCCAAGGTTTGAGGTCGTAAAACAGTTTCCAGGCCTGATTTAATATTGATTTTGCTGTCAGGCTAACTTTACTTTAATATTTAAACAAATGTTTAATGTTTAAACAGTTGGTTTTCCCTTTTTCATTTTCCTGTAGCTTTAACCCAGTGTTATCTATGTTGTAGCAATTTCCCCCTGGGCCAGCTTCTGTATTATGCTGCCCTATCAAAAGCAATATTCTGATTTATCATCCCAACATAGATCATGGATCTAAGCCTTTTCTTTTTTTTGAGATGAAATGACTGTCCTGTTAGTGTATGTATATAATTCCTGTTGTATGGATGTTATGATGTTGCATTGTTACAGGCCCGGCGTGGTGTTATAGGCCCACGGGGAGGACCGTTTCTCACCTGGAGAATTGGATCGGGAGACTGGACTTTGGGCGGTGAGCACACAATGCAATGTACAGATGGTGTATTACAGAATGGTGCACCCGAAACCTATGTAATCTTATTAACCAATGTCACCTGAATAAATTAATGAAAAAGAATTTGGAGCGTATCATATTTTATACATTAAAGTTTTAGATTTGAAGACATGTTTACATAAATCTCAATCTTCAAAATTTTTTATAATACTAAGAAAAGTCACAGAAGTACTATACTTTGCATCACTATTGTTAACAAGAAAAAATTCCTTAATGTTTTAGACATGAAATATTTTGTATGCATCAGTTTTCTATGGCTGTGTCCTCCATCTCATTTTAAACTATTTTAATAATTATAGATAGTAATTTGTATTCTTAAAAGAAAAAACAGATTTAGGTTGCAGTGCTTGGCTGCCAGCTTTGGAACAGGCATATTAGACCTAGAGGAAGAAACTGAGGAGACAGAGTTTTGAGCTACAGACTCCTTTTTATTTTGTACATTTGTGGTAAGGAAGGGACAGATTTTATTTGGTTTCAATTGTGATAAAATCAATGAGAAGGACTTTTTGCCCATACTAGGTGCTTGTAATTATAATGGAAGCTGCTTCTATCTGGGACAAGATGGTAATAACAGTGGGAATCTCATTGTGTGAATTTAAGAGGAAAGTGAAATTCATGAAATACACTGTGGGGAGCCACTGTCTAGTTGTCCTTCCTCCCAGTGCTACATTCAGACTAACTAATAAATCACCTAGCAAACCCCAGCTAGGATGGAATAAAACAGGTAAGTTATGATATGCACAGGGCAAAGGGGGCAGTATTTTGTTTTAATAGGGAGTCCTTTCCCCTTGCATTCTTTACTTAGACATCTTGACTATTTCTTCTGGGGATTTCAGAATTTCCCATTTCTTCTGCTGCAGAGATAAAAGGGCAGCCAATTTATGAACTGTGTACCATGGGGATTATAAATCTCTCATTTGTCTGCTCTCATTTCTATCTGATGTATTTTTCAAAAACAATAGCCTGAATTCTAATTTTTAAAATATTATCTGACCAGAGACTGAGCTTGAAATTTCAAGGACCAAATGGGCTTTCTGTTGCGTAAGATATTCCTAATTAGTCTGGCTCACCTGGTTTTCAGCTCACGTGCATTATAAATATATAAGGAAATCCCATGGCTTTTGAATAAGCCCCCAATTACAATTATTCATCTTTCTGAGGGTTCCATAGAACAACCAAATCCCAAACCACCAAATCCAAGGATGCTTCATCTGTTAGAAAAATAGGGGAATTGGCTTTAGTGGTTTTGGTCTCTGTTTCTTATATGTCACTCTCTAGGGATCCCCTGTGCCTCATCTCTGATGGTAGGGAGTAAGTTCTGCCTCTTTGTGGAAGTAAAGGTAATGTTTTTAGCTTATTATGTCAGTCTGCCAAAAAGATTCTTTATTTCATAAGGCAGAAACAGAGAGACAGCTTTAACCCTTCTGTCACATGGATGAGAGAGAGAGAAAGGGATGGAGGGGGGGGAACATTCAGACTAGACTACACAACATTATCTCCCTCTTTCTGTGTCTTTCGAAAGGCCATTTCAAAAGGAGTAGTCTAGGGGACTTCCGGCCAAGATGGAGGCGTAGGTAGACACACTGTGCCTCCTCGCACAACCAAAAGAAGGACAACAACAAATTTTAAAACAAAAAACAACCAGAACTGACAGAAAATCGAACCGTATGGAAGTCCGACAACCAAGAAACTAAGAAACATACATCCAGACCGGTAGGAGGGGCGGAGAGGACTCGCGTGGCGG
>VMDR010016686.1:0-20912 GCA_007922815.1 Macrotus californicus
CTGAGGAAGAATGGCTTTATTTTGATCCTGAAAAAGGAAGGGGCTCTGCATGTGAGACCAGGCCTAAAATAAAGTCTGTACTCACAGTTAGGAAATGAAGCTTTTTAAAATGTGTTGTCTTGTGAGGTATGGATATTGATTTGGTATATCCTCGGGGGGAAAATGAGATCATATTTCTGAAATTCACTGTTGCATTCTGTAGGTTTGTAATCCAGCCTTATCTCATTTCTCTTGAAACTAGCATTTTTCTCTTTCTTCATGCCTTCTTGACCTAATGCATTTCTCAATTCCATTTGTTTTATTCTATTTGTATAAACGAACGGCTATTTTTTTCATATCGGTTCTTCTAAGAGCTTTCTCTGTTCAACACCTGTGTGACATTTTCCTCTAGTCTCTGAATTCATTTGGTCAATCATTTTTGTGACATGAAGTTTCTGATGTGAAAAGCCAGTAGAAAGAGCATATTTGAGCCCTTTATGTCAGGTGCAGCGATACGTGTTTTGCATATATCATATCATTTAATCATTGTAGCAAAACCCTACAATGAAAAAAAGTACATTTTACATGGGAAACAAAAGCTCAGGGAGCTGAAGAAATTTCTCATGGCCACATAGCTTGTAAACGACAGAGCCATGGTACAAATACATGCTCAATCAGTTCTCTGCGGTGATTCCGACAGCTGTGATTGTTGTTTTATCCTAAGCGCAGATGTCCCCACACTGTGCTCATTTTCTCGTTACCAATCTGAGACCACACCTGTCTGCATGGGCACTGCTGAGAGTTCCCAGGACTTTCTTTCATCATCTGTCTTTAAGTCTGAAGCTCATTGAATATATAACTTCTTGGACTTCTTAGAACAGACAATTCAACCTGGTCCTCTGTATTGTCCTCATTTCCACTGACCCCTTCCTTCACCTCCTGCACCTCCTTCTGAGACAGCACCCTGTGCTGCGTCACCACCTCTGGTTTGCCATTCCTCTCATTGACTACATCCTCCCTATTAGTTAGATCTGCTTCATAACAATATCATCACCAACTTAGCAGCTTAAAAACCAGCGTGTTCTATCTCATAGTTCTATTGAATTAGGAGCACGGGCTCAGCTTCAGGGCCCCTCCACGCTGCTCTGAAGGTGGCAGCTGGGGCTCCAGTCTCCACAAAGGGGAAGGATCCACTTTCAAGCTCCTGTGATTGTTGGCAGCTTTCAGTTTCTTACAGGCTGTGTAACTGACAGTTTCTTCCTGCCTATTGGCCAGAAGCCCCCTTCGGTTGCTTACCACATGGCCCTCGGCATGGGTCATCTCACAGCACGGCAGCTACTTCTTTAAAGCCAGCAAGGAGGAGAGGGTGTCCTCTCACGGTGGCCATTACAGTCTTGGGTAGTGTGATCACAGAGGTGTGACCATGTTATGTCCCATCCCCTTGGCTGTATCCTATTGGTGTGACGCAAGTCAGGGTCCCACCCACTCTCCGGGAAAGAGGAGCTCACAAAAGTGTGAAAGATGCCCCAGGCTGCTAGTGCTTTCTTAGCTGATACTGTTTCACACCTGCTGTTTAGAGGGAGGTTGACACCCAGGAACAGAAGGAAAGTAAAACAAAGTTGAGCCATCCTTAAAAAATATATAGTCAAGTAATTGATCAAAAACCACAGAGGGAGTTTTTTGTTTTACTTTTACTTCATTAGTAAATTAAAATCCACTGGCAAAATCAGATTTTTCATGTCTAGTGTCCTGCTGATAATACAACATATGCTTAAGGGCAAATGTTGAATCGTGTATTTAGAGAAATAGGACTTGCTGATTCCCTGATCATAGTTCCTTATGGAGCTGGGGCCAAACTATGAAAACCAGAAGAATGTAACTTTTAACTTTTGTTAACTGTTTAATCAATATGTAGCTGTTTAATCAGGTTTTTATACTGTTACCTGAACTAGCAGGGTTAATAGGAATAAAGGAGAAAATCCTCAAGGCAGTGAAAAAGCTGGGATTTTTAATGACATCACAAACATGCAGAATAATTTTTCATGGCCACCCATTTAAAAAGAGCCTTAAAAAGAATAGAGAGACTTGTCCAGGTCCCAAGTTGGGCGAGTAACATTACTCTGATTGAGAGAAGCAAACGAATGTGTAAAACCTTTCCATTTTCTCAAATGTTTTGTTATGAAAACCCCCTGCGCGGCTGTTCCTCTGAAGAAGTCCTCTTTAAAAGCTCCACAGGCTTTTTAAGGAAAACTTGATCCACAAATGTTTTCCTGGCCCAAAAGAACCCTGCGCTCTGCAAACCACGAAGAGAGCTATGACCGGGTGCTGGACGCCCGCTGGGCCAGGTTTCAGGCCCACTCCCTGAGGAGCCTGCTCACGCACAGAACCCCTCGGAAGTCGGTGAGAGGAAATGAGTGCGCCTCCCAGAGCAGAGAAAAGGGAAATGTGCTGAATTAATATTTTGCATCATAAAAGTCACTCAAAGAAAATTCTTTCAATCGGGTGCCAACCAGAGCCTGGTTATATAATTCTTATATAAACCTTATTTTTTTCTTCTTGAAAGGGAGTTTTGGGTTTTCTCAGAAAGTGCTACTGAACATCCCCAGAGTACAATGTGAATAAGCTAACTTGACAAGTAATTTTTTTCTGGTTATAAAAGAAATGCACTCTCGATGTAGAGAATGTGGGGAACACAGAAAATTGCAAAGGAAACAAAAATCATCATAATTCTCTTCTATCTGCCACCCCAAGATGAAAACATAATAGTTTGGTCTATTTTTAAAAATTGTATTGTTTTGAAGCCAATAAATTTGGTACCTATTATTATTTAAAAATCTGAGTGTCTTTTATCTGAGTGATGGGTATGTATAATTTTTAAGTCGAAAAACCAATTTTTTAAATAGACATTTCAAAACCTATAAAGGCCAACTGGCTTCGTGCCCTTGAAAAAAGTTACTTTGGAAAGAAGACTAGACACTTACCCGCTGATGCATCCTTAGCGCACAGAACTGAAAGTCACTTGCTTGCAATTGCCCTATGAATGACTTTATGAGCCACAAAACAAAATCATCTTGTGATTTTATAACCTAAATGCTCTTTTAAAGCAGTTCTTTTTCTTATTTCTCAGCTCATCTTTATCTAGAGAAGCAGAACAGAGTTACTTGTAGATCATTTGTGGGAAACAAATGTCTTTGAGTCAATTGTTAAGGTTTTTACAAGTGTATTCAGGTAGGTTCAACCTCACGTATTTCTGCTAATGTGAGGTGACATCTTGCATAAATACTCCATAATTCTATGTTAGTCATTGGTTTCAACCTGTGCAATGTGTCTGTTCCTGTCACATTTGCTAAAGAGCAGCTCAGCAGTTACGACACCGACACATTTAAAGTGTAGTTCTCAGCGAAACGCTGAGGGAGCCAAACCCAAACTCCTGCAGAGGTTAGTCATTTCAAGGACAGAGGTGACAAAACTTCGCGAGCAGACTAAGGCCAACACAGGGGCCACATCAGCGTGTCTGGGGGAGCAGCTGTGGGTGGCAGATAGCGGTGGCTGGGAAGTGAAAAGACTTGGTGTATCAGGGTGAATCGTAGAATGCCTCTGTAACCACACTGTACTAGGTGGCCCACGGATGTGCTGGTGGGGTGGTGAAGAATGTCAAACTCGAAGGCCTTCTAATAGACGAGATGGGATGGAGAGACACAGGAGACAAGCACTTTGAAAAAAGAAACCACGAGTCGGTTCAGCATTCCACACTTCTGATGACTGCCATCTTGAGACTCACCTTCTTTGGTGTCTGTGGGGTCAGGACGTTCCAACTGTTTTCTTATTTCTCTGATGACATTCAAGCAGACTGTACTCCACGGATCAAGAATTCTCTTGAGGGGTATTAACTAATTCCTGAGGAATGTTGACTAGTGAGTCCTGTCCCTACCCCATGAAAAGCACGGTTACACATTGTTCCTGGTCTGTGTTCAGTTGGGTGTGGTAGGAAAAAACCCACTTGTTAAAGGGCAGAGGACTGAAGAGTGAGATCCCCACTTTGTATTTGCTAACCCGTGTGTCTGTCTAGGGCTGGTCTCTGGAACTGGTCTGCCAGTTTCTTGAAGACAGGAAGATGTTTTGCATCCACAAGACGCCCCACACAATAAACACGTGGTGCCTCGTTGTTGATCAATTTCCTGGGTAACTTTGCCATTGCTGGGAGGAAAGGACCTGCGTGTGTTAATTCATAGCCACTGCCACCTGAACGCCGCTGTGGCATCTGGAGAAATGATGCTCCTCCGAGGCAGCTTTTCCTTCCCTCTTGACTGGATGACTCAGCCCCCCGCCGTCATCATTCCCATGAGTAGCCATTCCACATGACTCAAAGGGAAAGGTGGAAATGAGTCTCACCCAAGGCAACATAAAAGCAACAATAATATAATAAATTAAGACACTTGCTGAAACTCCACAGGAAAAATGATGATTCTGAGAAATGTAGATGTTCCGTTTCTCGCAAGTTATTCCAACTACTCCCTCATTTTTTTTTTCCTTCCAGAGACTGTTTTCTGAATGGAAGGGGAGAGGGACCAGGATGGTCTTGGTGAGTGATGGCTGTGGAGCCTGTTATGATAATGTCACTGCTATGTGTGTGCCTTCTGGAATATCCTCTGGAAATTCTGCTGCTAGTAGCCAAGAATCTCCCAGTGAAGGCAAGCATGTCATGTGCAGGCTAGGCCACCTTGTTTAAATTAGCAACACCCTGACCAAACTAAATTATTTTATAAATGACATTACCGAGCACAAGTATTTCTGGTTAATTTACACTTAACTCATTCAAAAGATGTGTTATTGCACTTCATTATTAAATGAGTGAAAAAATCATCTATCATTTTAAACTTGGAAAGAATACTAACACACATGTGCTTTACCAAGGCTGAGCCTTAATTGTTTTCTTTTCCATAGGGTACCGCAAAGGGAAAATGGAATCTTGCAGTCACATTCTAGAGAAGCCATTTTATTTAATTATGTTTAATTTTGTTTGCTTGAGTTTTTAAATATTTTATTCACAAAATACCAAGAACTGCTAGTTTCCCTTTGCTGCTTTCTAAGGGTATGACTTTTTAAAAATAAAAGTATTAACATGATTTGATGATTCTGACCTTTGTGTTGTTACTTTTCTTACCATGATAGTACTTCTTACATTGTTTTGCAACTTTTGTTCTTTTTATCTTCCCTTCTGCTAATAAAGGAGAGTGACCATATCATATATATGATATGTGTGTGTATGTGTGTAACAGCAAGGAGTACACACACACACACACACATATGTGTACACACATATTCTCAGTGGCTGGTGTCATCTCTGTCACATTTCACCTGTTAAAGCACAGAAGCTGTAACATCAACACTCAGTGGTCTCCAAAGTCAATCAGTTTTCTTTGTCCACTAACTTCGGGAGCCATGGGGTGTGCACACGGAGCACCTGCAGCACCCGTCCACCAGCAGGCACCGAGGAAAGGGAGCCCTCGCTCCAGGATGCTTCCCCGAGGGGCAGCAAGAAGTGTTTGCTAAAGAACAAAGCAGGTGCTGAGATGCTGCCATGCCCAGTTGGCTAGAAATGCACCCTCCCCCCAGCTCAGGCCCCCACCCTTCTCTCTTTTCCAGCCTGATGGGCTCTCCCTTTGGGCCACAGCATCCGGAACTACCTAGCCTGCCCAGCAGCGGGAAGATACTGCATTGCTCGCTTAGAGCCTAATTCTGTGTGCCAAACCTTACATGAGAGAAGTCGTCTCCACGAGTTAAGCCCCTCCCTTGAGACCCTCAGAGCTCCTTCCTTTCTCCTACACAGCCTACTGCCAGGCTTCCTTCTATTGGAATTCCTTCAAGTCTCTGCTCAGATCCTGCGGTGGGACAGACACATCAGTCCTAAAATCAGAAGCTGAAAGAGGTAGAGGCAATTTGAGTCAAAGCTTCAGACACATTTGAACAAACTGTAGAAGAGGAGAATCTACCACCTGTATTATTTTAAGCCCTGGAGGCAGGAATTCCATGACCTTTCGTAATAACTCAGGTCATCCACAGTGGTGGGTGATTTGCCCCTCACCCCAATGAAGGCCATGATGTGGTCTTTAGATCCAATAAAATCAAAAGTTATCTGAGGCTTATATTAAGGAATTAATGCTAAGGAACAGTAAAGTAAAAATCTGCAAATATTTTTTAAAAGGTTTTATTTATTTCTTTTTAGAGACAGGGGAAGGGAGGGAGAAAGAGAGCGAGAGAACCATCAATGTGTGGTTGCCTCTCACATGCCCCCTACCAGGGACCTGGCCTGCAACCCAGGCACGTGCCCTGACTGAGAATTGAACTGGCGATCCTTTGTTTCGCAGGCCAGCACTCAATCCACTGAGCCACACCAGCCAGGGCAAAGTCTGTGAATATTTCATGTTCCTGAAGTGAATGTCCAGTTGATCAGTATTTGGAGACTGAAAAAATAAGGAGATGGCTCCAATAAAAGAAAGAATGAATTTATTGACTATTTTGTTTGCAGAAAAAAAAAATTCTGAGACTGTTCCATCCTCCTGCCCGACAATAATATCAGCAAAGTGACAACCATTCAGCTTTATCACACATGAGGACAGCTGTACGTCTGGAAAACATTAGTTTTGTTCAGCCCACATGTTTGCTCAGCAATGTCCACTGGTGTTGCTAGTAGGTTCCATTAAGCCCAGTACCTAGATTTCATCTCTCTTCCTCTCCTAAACTCTTAACCTCTTAGGCTGTCTTCTATCAGAGAGTGCTGATCATAGCCTATTCGAGGTCCCCCTCTAATGAGCTGATTTTTAAAAAATATTCTTAGAGAATTTGGAAAGGGATCTGCACACCCATGTCCCAGGACCACAGTCCTTTAAAAGAATCACTGAATTCAAACTATAAAAAATCAATACACAAAAGCCCCCAAAATAACAAATGAGCTCTGTGAACAGGTGTCCTTGAGCAAATCGCCATGGCACGTACAGGGCAGCAACGTCCGCCTTGGGGAAGATGCAAAGGGGGCTGAGCTGCAAGGACTGTCTGCAGCGAACACCTCTGTGGGGAGACAGCGTTACCTGCAGACGTGGCTGTGGCCTGAGTTAGGTACAGTGGAGAGAGGGAGACCCCAAAATTTGCAAGGGGAGGGAGAGTACGTAACAACCACAGACACTTTCACCAAGAAAGTGGCATTGGAATTTAGCCTTGAAGGACAGTGAGTATTTTAGTACCTGTTTTTAAAAGGAAAATAAATATTTATTTAAGTCACAATAGTCCGATTTTCTGCTGTTTGAGAGAGCCTGCATTCCTGACTGGTGCAGTGGGAAATGTCAACAACCAGAATATCCTGGTTTGTTTTTTTTTATTGAGATATAACTGACAGATAACATTATATTGGTTTCAGATGTACAATGTAATGATTTGATATTTATATATAGTGAAATGATCACCACCGTAAGTCTAGTTAACATCCGTCGCCATGCAAAGTTAGAAAACATATTTGTGTATCTTTTTTTATTGTAAGAAGGAGGCTACAACTCAGGCTGGCTTCAGTAAGGAAAGATCTTTGTTTCACGTGGCAGGGAGACCAGAGGTAAAGATGGGGCTCTCGGCTGAGTGTGAATAATTCAGGATATCAGTCAGGTTCTCTCCGTCCTCTCCTCTGTCCTTCATCCTCTCTCTCCACCTTCATCTTTGGTTGGATGGTCGTAGTTCAGGCATCACATCCAGATCCAGCCACGTCCAAATGAAGGTGAGGGACGGTCTCCGTCATTGGAAAGATAAAGTCATTACCAGCAGATTCCCTTTGCATCTCATTGACCAGGATTGGGCCATATAAATTTTCCCGTACAAATTTCTGCAAAGGACCAGGAATTCTCAGGGTTGGAGTAGATTGCCCATCTTTGCAGTGGAAAGTGTCTGGGAGAGCTATCACAACGCATAGTACGCAATTAAAGAGGCAGAACCGGAGGGATGAAGCTTCCCAGTGAAGAGAACATCACAAACAACAGCAAGGAGTCAGGAAATACCAGGCATGAGAACAAGAACATGAACACAAGTAAGTCACAGAAGATGTAACAAGAGGAGGAGGATGAAGAAAAGAAAAATTATAATTAAAAGTATCATTAATAGGGATTTACATGCCAGGCATTGTGTCCAGAAATTTATATACACCATTATATTTAATTTTTACAATGATTGTTTTGTGAGGGATGTTATTACCCCATTGTTCAGATGACAACATTGAGGCTGCAATTAAATCCTAATTCTGCCACTTACTGGCTGTGTTATTCCAAGATGCAAAATGGCTGTGATATATACACACACACACACACACACACACACACACACACACACATATATATACATTTATCATAATTTACAATGTCTATTATTGCTGCAACTTAGATTTTTCAAATCAGCCTCTATGAAGAGCATATTTCTTGAATTATGAGCTCAAATATTTCAGACTTGAACTTTATCAGTGATTGGGTCAGCAGAATCTCTGCCTTCCAAAAAGATAAAAACCCCTGTCCACTGATAATGGTTCATCTCTGTAATGTTTTCTAGAGCATCTGGTATGGGCTCTAAGTTTTTCTTTGTCTCTTCTGGTTGACCCTGGGAGTCCTTCCTTCAGGGGAAAGAGAAAGGACACACCTCGACTAGGTCCTTCTCACGATGTAGGAAGGAAGTATCTGCTAATTTGGCACCAGGATAGTGGCATTGATTTGGAGTCAGTGACCCAGGGTTGACTGCCAACTCTGCCATTTCCTGGCTGTGAGCTCTTTGAAGGTCATCTGATCTCTCTGAGTCTCAGTTTCCTACTTGTAAACTGAGATAACATCTGCCTGCCTTATGTGGTGAGGTTTGAGATCATACATGTGAAATATGCATCGAAATAATCGTACGTAGGTGTGCTACTAATGTCAACAATTGATACCGACAGGAATAGACACATTCTGAAAGTCTTTCACACACCCTGTGGGTAAATTCACGTGTGTTCGGGCGGCTTGCATGTGGAAGGGACGAGCGGGCTCTCTGAATGAGAGGACAGTCTCGCTAGTACAGTTTTACGAAAACTGTGTCACAGGAAGTGCGGGTGAGTGAACGAGGAATCTGAGCACAGGCTAGAGTGTCCGAGGAGAAAAAACTGAGAGCAACAGTGTGCTGAACATTCAGTGTATCAGCAGGTGACACGTCTGAAGTATTCCGGTGATATATTTGAGAGAGTTTTGCAATTGTCAGGCTCTTGGTCTGATGTCAGGGGACAGGTTGTGACACTGATAGGTGACAGGCGCAGGAGTCAACAGATGGCTCGAATTCAGCACATGGGCTTTACATAATTCAGTAAGGGCAAACGTATATTCAAGTGTCCTGGGGATCAGTAGTACGGATTTTAAAAAATTAGGTAGGTAGGTAGGTAGGTAGATAGATAGATAGATAGATAGATAGATAGATAGATAGATAGATAGAGCAAAAAATGCTGGCAGCTATGTTGCCTTAAATTCTCAATGACCATAATGATAGGTAGGACAACTCAAATAATATTTTATCAGGAAGGGAGATTCTTTGGCAGGGCACCTAGCAGGACAGGTTTTAGATTCAATAAAGTCTACATTCATACTTCTGCTTTGATATTTTCTTTTCTGAGACTATCGGCAGGTTACTTAGTCTAAGCCTATATATATATGTCTGCAAAACGGAGATAGTAACGAGACCCTCCTAAGATTATCGAATCAATTGAATAAATCAGTGTGTATAAGCAGTGTATAGCCCAGAGCTTGAAGGAAGCACTCCACAAATGGTTTCTGTACTTACAGATTATTTCAAAACTTTAAAAGACTGATCTCTCCCATTTCTGCAGCATCCTCTCCCCAGAGAAGAGGCTTACCCAACCCGTAGTAAAACCCAATGCTGTATGTCATTCTGATCCCACTTCTAACCCTTTCCTGATGAAAGGGTAAATAAAAGTCAAGAACTCAATCTCTGAATAAGCAAGTCCACAGCCTGGTGAGAACCCAGGCGCAGGCAGGTGACTGAGGTTTTCCAAGTGCTTGTCCTCAAAATGAAATTTTACAGAACTGCCTGGCATTGCAGGCCATCCAATAGCACTTGTGGTGTAGTGCTTTTTGGAAAGAGCTCCTAAGTGGGGGAAAGAAATATTAAAGCAGTGGAGCTTAACCAAACCTATGAGTGCACAGAGGAAATCCTTTATTTGTTGAAGAAACGACACTCTTACCTTGGCAGAAATGGGCCGGAGGCCAGAGGGAAAGGAAGGAAGAAAGAACAGGTAAGATGTGCTGGCATAATAAGTAGAGCCTCCTGCGAACCACACGTGGGAACCTGCTTGCCACCTGTAGCAAGAAGCAACAGCAACTGGAACCTTTTTGTCACAGTTGACCTATTTACGGCCTGGATGGCCCAGCCAGAGACAACTGCCATGTTGACTGAGCAGAGAGACATCTCAGTGAGGCCTGTAAAGGGAAAAAAATCCAAAAGGACTTTGGGGCGGGGAGGCGGGGGTGTTGGCCGCAGAAAGACAGTAAAACACTTATATTCAGAGGTGGATCGGCTATAGTTCTAGGCTGTGCTTCCTGGGGAGGCCGGGAGGGGAGACCACAGGCTTAGCTGCTATGCAGAGCGGTTCGCTGCCGCCTTGCTTGGCTTGGGCCACGCAGCCTGGTTTATGGGGGACAGAAGGACAACACTGTTCTGTGCTTCCTGGCTCTGCTCTGCAGTGCCCAGTGGTCCAAAAGAGACACACACTCCCTCTCAAGATGAACGGGTATGAAACTGTGAAGGTAAATAGGACTTGCTGTCCCCCTCTCTGTTTCAAGCACTCAGTTGAAAAACAATCTTATAAAGAGAGCTTTATTGTATAATAACACCAAGAAAAAGCGGAGAGCTCCCGGGATCAAGTCCGTAAAGACATTATTTTGGTAGGCCTGGGACCAATGCTGTTATTAAGCACCTAGAGGGGGAATAGTTGTGCTCTGAGTAGGGTTCATTGACTGGATCCTAGGGCAATGGCAGTGAAGAGGTGGATTAAAAAACGAGATGGCATTTGGATCTTCAGGCACTCTAGGCAGGCTAAAAATCTTTTCTGAAAGGGGCGAAAGGGCAGAGTGATGTTGGGAAGCTTGGTTGTGAAATTATGGGGCCTACCATTAGAACTAGTGTTGGGGAAGCCATGGGCAGCAGCCGCAGGCGGCAGCAGAGCTGGCTGGGAAGTTTGGTGGGAGGGACGGACAAAGGAAGCAGGTGCAGGAGGTGCCTCCCACCACCCTCCACGGCTTAGGCTGTCTCCCTACCTTTAGATATGCCACGTAGTGTGTTCTCAAGAGGAAGGAATGAGGAGACAAGGGAAGGGAAAAATGAAGGTCAGGTAAAGGAAACATAAGAAGTAGTTGGAGGGCCCTTTGAGTTCTTTCCAAACACAGAGGTGTGGTAACATTCAAGGAGCTGAGATGTTGTCCTTCCTCTCTTCACTGCCCCTCAAGCTCTGATACTGCTATTCTGTGTTGCAACCTCAAGTCTTACGACAGCTTCAGGAGCGAATGATTGACAACACTGGATTGCACCCAGCTCTCGCCCACAGCCAAGGGCAGCGAGCACTGGCGATGGCTGTCCTAGGTGCATTTCCAGATCTTTCTACAGGGACAATTTTTCTACCTTTTTTCTCTTCCCTTCTCTTCCTCTTCCCTTTCCACCTCTCCTCTCCCATCTTCTTCCTCTTCCTTCCTCTCTCTCTCACTGGTGTTGATTTTGTAATTACATTTACTTTAAATCCCACCCAGGGTGGCCGTCATTTATTTTCAAAATGGTTACGTAAGAGAGGAGAACCAGGCATTCTGGCTTCCAGAGTAGAGAGCAGCAACTTGGGGTCCAAGAACTGACCTGAGCCAACCCCCTGGGCCACACTCTGTCCTTTGCTACTTGCCCCTTAGCCTCGGATGAGAGTAATTTATGCACATTGTTTATGCATAGTTATGAGAAACATGAGGCCACATACTAGACTCTGGCACACGCTGCACTTGGAAACAACATGACAGCTACAGAAAGGAATACAGAGCAGTTGAACAGCATGGCACCGGGGAAATGAAGACAGTTAAGCAAGTATTAGTTCATATGTGGGGATCCTCTCCTTCACTTATCTTTGAACTGAAACAACAGCCTCTTAGCAGAGCGGTTGAAGTGCAAGTGTTCTGACAAATGTTAAAGAAGGAACATTGGAACAGCAGTCTGCCTCGGTGCTATTATGCAAAGCCTCCAGAAGGTTCCCTGGGATGAAATTAATGTGCTCTTAAGGTTTCAAGGTCTGCTCCCTGAAAATGAAGTAAAATATAATTAGTTACTGGGTGGCACTGGAATTCTAAAGGTGATAAAAGGAAAAGAAATATTCTGGAGTCAGAGCACCCTGTTTGACTACTACCAGGGAGTTAACACATTAATGAGGAAATATTGGACCTAAAATGGACTAAATTCATTATTTGTTCTGCTGCTAAAATTTTGTTTGGATAACTGAAAAAGATGAAGTGGAAAAAGGAGACATTCATGTCTCATCTGGAAGGAAAGGCCTGGTTGTGTCTGATATTGGAGAACAAATTTTTCTGGGACTATTCATTCTCATGAAAATATTACCTTTGTGTCTCTGCCAATGGGAGCATTCTAATTTGTGATTCAGGCTGTTTGTCCTGTTGTGGTTGTTTTATTCTCCTTTAAAATTCATCCCTTTTCTTCATTACTTGGTTTGCTTGCGTACTCCAGCTGATGGATGTGGCTGAGTAGTTTTCCGAAAGATGAATGAAGCTAAAATCTCAGCTGGCCCTCAGCTTCAGGACCACTGAAGTGGTTCCGAGGTTATACACCGCCTCCCATTTGGAAATAAATTTGTGCGTTTCTTACTTGCAATTAGGCATGAGTAAGGCCTGTTCTCTGGAATGGAGCCCTGATTTAATGCCTTTTGCTGTACATCAGGCTGAGTCATGAAATGACACCTGGCAATACAGAAAGGGCATTTGCTCCTCAGTTAATCAGGAGGCTTGCCTTGGGGTCAGAGAGTCCGAGGCTGGACCACTGGGTCCAAATTGCCCAGTTCCATGACACTCAAGGAATCTCCAGAAAACACCAAGATCATGCTGGATCCTTGGGGATTCCAGGGAAGCACAGCTGCTTTGGGGACTTTGTTTTGACCTTGGCCTTGGCCTTCTTTTCTTCCAAAGGAACATCTACTCCAGGTGTTTGGAAATGCACAGGAGAAAATACAGGGGTTCAGAGTATGGATGGCAGTTATTCAGAAAGTCCCAAAAGATACTGATGGAAATTCAGTTTTATGCAGTTCTGAAAGGGCTCACCCTGCTCAAGTAGGTTCCTGGATGTTTGAAATTCTTCCCTCTGTAGTGGCTCCAAATACATTTCTGGAAACTTCTCTGACCCAAAGTCATACCCTCCAGTGGTCACCCAAATTCCCAGAGCCTCAGCTCACCTGGGTATAAAGAAACTGAGTATTTATTTGGTTCACCTACATCTGTGTCTGGCTTTTGGTCCATATTCAAGGGTCCTTGGTACCTTCCAGGCTCTCCACCCGCTCTAGAATATTAATTTGAAGGCTGTAGTGATTCAGAAAGCTAAAGGTGATTTACTTTTGAGAAGAAAGATTATATCAACAAAGTACCTTTTCCTGAACATAATAAACCACTCTTTTTATTCTCTCGGAAGATAGCATAGCTCAGTGGATTGTTAGTTTCACTCTTCTTAGCAAGGAATTAGAGATCTTACCCTTGCAGTCAGCTCAGTCCTGTGTGTGTGGGTCTACACTGCTTATATTTCCTTTGATAATAAGACGTAAGTCCATTCAATTAAGAGTCGTGATACACTTCAGACACTTGAAATGAGTTCTGGTGTCTGAAGTGAGAAACTGTTTCTTTGATGTGCATTGAATATTAAGGCTATTATTGCTACTATTACATTTAACATGTAGTTTTGAATTGGTATACTAAATAGTTGTGCTATTATGATTTATATGCATAATGTCCTCTAGGTTCATTTATGTTGCTGTTTGAGATTTTTTGAAATGCTGATTTCAGTTCCTTTGGACATATACTGATAAGTGGGATTACTGGATTACACGGCAGTTCTGTTTCTAGTACTTCGAGGAATCACTGTACTGTTTTCCACTGTGACTGCACCATTTCAGTCGGATCAATAGTATGCCAGGGCTCCCTTTCTCCACACCCTCACCAACACTTATCTTTTTTTTCAAATGGTCATCCTGACAAATGTGAGGTGATGATATCTCATTGTGGTTTTGATTTATATTTTCCTGATAATTAGTGTTATTGATGCCTTTTTATATATCTGTTAGTCATTTGTATATCTTCTTTGGAAAAATCTCCGTTCAGTTCCTTTGCCCTTTTAATAAGTTCATTTATTTTCTGCTAATGGTTTGTAGAAATTCCTTATATATTTTGGATATTAACCCTTTAGCAGATATATTGTTTATAAATATTTTCTCTAAAGTGATCTACAGATTCAATGCAATTTCTTTAAAAGTCCCAATGGCATTTTTTACAGAAATAGAAAGACAATCTTAAAATTCATAGGAAGCCGCAGTAGATCCCAGATAGCCAAAGGCAATTTTGAGCAAGAAGAACGAAGTTGAAAGCATCATACTTCTTAATATCAAATATATTACAGACTTCTGGTCAAGATGGCAGCATAGACAGACATGGCTCACCTCTTCGCACAACCACATCAAAATTACAACTGAATTATAGAACAACCATCAGTATGGTCAGAAATCAAGTTGAATGGAAGTCTGACAACTACAGAATTAAAGAAATCACATGTATCCAGACTGGTAGGAGGGGCACAGATGCTGAACGGGCTTGTCTCACACCCACACATGGTGAATAAAAATTTGGGAGGAATATCTCAAGAGTGAGGAGTCCCAGCCCCACAAGAGGCCCCCAGCCCAGGGTTCCAGTGCCAAGAAGATGAGTCCCCACAACTACTGGCTGTAAAAACCATCAGGGATTGAGTCAGTGGAAGAAACTTCTGGACCCCCAAGCAGTTCCTCTTAAAAAGCCCATACATGGACTCACCAACTCAGACTTACTCCCACCAAGCTTCAGCATCAAGCTAGCAGCTTAAATGGCACCAGTGGCATACAGGGAGAAACTGAAGTCTGGCATCAAGGCAAACAGAGGCCATTGTCCCTTTTCTAAACCCTAACCCCCGCACAGAGCCACAGAGCTAGCAAGCTGGTACCGTATATGAGACTATATCAATCTCAGAGATCCTACCCCACCCAATTTGCAGGCCCAGCAAGCTACTTTTCCATATGAATGGCTGGTCTTGGCTCATGCTTTACAACTTCCTAAGTCTTACCAAACAGCTGGCCTCAGTGAGCCCCAGGCCTAGATAAGGAGAAAATCTTAAAAGCAAGAGAAAAGAAGTTGCTCACAGGGGAGTTCCCATAAGACTGTCAGCTGGTTTCTCAAAAGGAACTTTGCTGGCTAGAAGGGATTGTTAAGATATATTCAAAGTCATGAAATGCAGAAACTTACAGCCAAGACTGCTCTACCCAGCAGAGCTATCATTTAGAATCAAAGGGCAGATAAAGATCTTCCCAGACGAGAAAAAACTAAAGGAGTTCATCATCACCAAACCATTATTATATGAAATGTTAATGGAACTTATTTAAGAAAAAGAAGATCAAAACTATGAACAATAAATGGCAAAAATACATATCTATCAACAATTGAATCTAAAAAACAAACTAAACAAACAATAACAGAGGCAGAATCATAGATACAGAGAGCATTTTGATGGTTGCCAGATGGTAGAGGGTGTGGGGGAATGGGTAAAGAGGTGAAGGGATTAAGAAGTACAAATCAGTAGTTACAGAATAGCCATGGGGATATAAAGTACAGTATAGGAAATAGAGTAGCCAAAGACCTTATATGCTTGACTCATAGACATGAACATTGGTGGGGGGATTGTCTGAGGGAGTAGGGGTGCTGGGTGTAGGGGGGACAAAGGGGAAGAATCAGAACAACTGTAATAGCATAACAAATGAAATATAATTAAATATATATGTATATATTAGAAAGCTGCAGTAATCAAACAGTACAGTTCTGGCATAAAAACAGATGCATAGACCAATGGAACAGAATACAGAGCCCAGAAACATATGGTCAACTTATCTTTGACAAGGGTGACAAGAATATACAATGGAGAAAGGGTAGTTTCTTCAATAAATGGTATTGGAAGAACTGGATAGCCATATGCAAAATAATGAAATTGGATTCTTACCTTACACTACACACAAAAATCAACTAAAAAGGGATTAAAAGACTTAAATGTAAGACCTGCAACTATAAACTCCTAGAATAAAACATAAGGGAAAGCCCCTTGGCATTGGTCTTGCCAATGATTTCTCGTATATGACCACCAAAAGAACAGGCAACAAAAGCTAAAGCAGACAAGCGGAACCACATCAAACTAAAGATCTTCCGCACAGTGAAGGAAACAATCAACAAAGTTTTGAGTTGACCACCTACATTAATGCACCTACATTATACTTTCATTCTTTTGAAAATTACTATCATGTGTTCCACCCCCCAGTGAAATCTGCATACATTTACACAGACAGCAGAAGCTTCCCCAACTAGGACACAAAGAGTCTTCACAGTCCGATCGCTATAATCTTCTGTGTCATCTTCTGCCCCCTTTCCCCACCCAGCCTGTTCTTTGGCCACTTTCCTTCTCTGTGCTCCTCAGATTGTTGCCTTATGCCTCTCCCCATGTTCTACAACATCCCTCCCCCACATCCATTTGTTTCTGATTTATTTATTTTCATACACTCCTTTGGTTATAGAAATAATTGTTTCTCTTATCTCTCTAGCCAGGCTGTAATCTCCTTGGGAGTAGGCCAGGGTCCATGATTTAGATTTTAAATAAGTGCTTGTTGAATAAATACATAAATTTCATGAGGCCCAAGGAACTTGGAAGAGTAGAAGGTCAAAATTGGTTTAAAAAAACCTTGCACTGGATATTTATTGGATATCTCCATAGCATTCACTTCTTCCTATTCTTCCCTCTAACAAATGCCAGGGCTCCAGGGGGCAGGCACACTTCGCACACACAGCTGAGGCCCTTCGCGGGTAGCAGTCCCCATTAGTCTAATCACAGTAAAAATGCAAGTATAGTGTTTTGCATGTGAGACAGACACATCGTCTCTGAGTGAGTATCCTCAGATGTCAGTGGCTACCTGGTGACCGTGAGGGTGGACAGGTGGAGAATGAAGCTGACACCAGGCTGGAGAGACAGAGAAGCAGGTCCCTGGTGAGACCACTGAAGGAGAACTGAGTCCCACCCCAAAGCCTGCCGCCTGACTCACACTCCCCAAATCAAATAATCCCTTGGCCTTCGAGCTAATTGGAGCTGGGTTTTTCCGTCCTTGCAACACGAATCATTCTAATGCAGAACATTATGAATTAGCCCCTCAGCAATGATCTGAGAACAGGAAACTAAGGGCTTGGATCACACAGCATCTTTGCAACTAAGTGAAAACTAGAACTCGGATCTCTGTGCTACTAGTCTCAACTCCTTTCTGAATCCCACTGTATCTCATATTTTCAATGCTGCTACTTTTGCTTCTAATCAGGACATGATAATTTAAAATATCTTCTTAACTCTTCATGGGTTTACTACTCCATAGTGAATTTGCTTATATAGATAATATTGCCCAACAATTATTTAAATTTATACAGATTAGTTTCATGAAGATAATATGAAAATTTATGCAACATAATTTTCAAATGAGGCACTTAAGACTTGGCTTTTTAAATTTAATTTTATTTCATTTTTCAAGCAGGAGTGTAACTTGAGCATCTCTGGCCTTCTATTTCCCCCAAATTATTGAGACTGATTATAGGAATATTGTAGTAAATCTACAATTCTGGCTAGAAAATGTCTAGTTCTAAAAATTCTCATAGGAACAAAATCTTAACCATTATATCAATAGTCAGATGTCTAAGGTTAAATACTTATCATAGAGAGTTTGTAAAAAGTGCTTCAGACAATTTGCCATGTAGTCAACTTTAATGAAGATGCTGAGCCATGTTATCGAAGGACTACAGAGGTGCTGAGGCATAGATATTACATGTTTGGCTGTGAAACAGCAGTTGCACATTTCTCTGGGGTTAGTGCATTGTATCTACATTATTTAGCAGTGTCCCTGCACCCTGGCCTGTGAGCCGCTGATGAATGTGTATGGTGAGTCGTGCTGACCACGGTAAGCTCTGTTGAATGCGTTGCAGTCTAAATAAACTCGCCACAGTGACTTGGGAGCCAGGACGAGGCAAAGTTAATCATTTTTGGTTCCTTGTGAAGAATCAGTAAGATCATTCTGTTAACTTATGCAACCAAGTGCTTCTGATGGGTCCCCACTCCTGAAGGCAGTGGGGAGACCAACTGCTGAATGGTAAGAGATTGTGAATGTCCTTCCCTCACCAGCGCTTTCTTTCTAGGGTGCTGTTCTTTCTTGTCCTTCACCTCTCTGTGAGCAACAGCTGCATACACATCACTTGCCCTTACCCTTGGAAAACAGACA
The DNA here is from genome assembly GCA_007922815.1 of Macrotus californicus. Taxonomy (NCBI): domain Eukaryota; kingdom Metazoa; phylum Chordata; class Mammalia; order Chiroptera; family Phyllostomidae; genus Macrotus; species Macrotus californicus. The sequence continues at coordinate 18,608 of VMDR010016686.1, forward strand.
AGTAGTCTTTTCTCTTCCTGCCACAAATGCCACTCAGTGAAGCAGCCACTAGGTCATGCTCACGTGCAGTGCAATCTGTTCCCTCCCTCCTGGGCTCCAGTCTCACCTTCGTCATGACTTGAGCCAGAGCAGTCCCTTGGGGATTCTGTCGTTCTACACTTACGCTTTTGGAGGCCGATAAACATAAAGCCATTATTTTCCAAGTAAGCTGGTCATACAAACATAAACTTCCCAAGTTGGAAAATTTTATCAGCTAGGATCAAATTCAATTGATGAAATTAACTTCTCCGTAAGTTACAAGAGAATATTTAATTATGAAAATATCCTGATGTTTTTATTTACTCCCATAGAATAGAGTGCTTTTCTGAACAGCTTCCCCCCCTCAATATAATCCTTCTCCTTCACATGTTTTTAAGGAAAATGGATGCTCTTTTCCAAGGCTATATAGAGGATGTATTACAGTACTCCCAAAGTTGACATCATGAGAGAGAGGATGGAGAAACTTGAAGATAAAGGTTAGGAAGCACTGACAAAATAAGATAAATCATAGTGGAAAATAAACCAGCTCTAAAATTATTTTGTTGATCCCTGAGAATAGAGCAAAAAACGTACAAGGAATCTCCGCAGATTTCACATTTAAAAAGTAGGCTGCATCTTCCCATTCCAAAATTATGACCTAGTGCTATTTTCTCCAAGAGTTCAGAAAACCATACCCGTAGTCCAAATGCTCCACCTCTCAAAATGTGTATGGGTTAAATTTAGACAGAAGGACAGATGTCACATTTGTAGTTTATCACGCTCACTATGTCAGGGCAAGAAAGGGCTTCTCTTTTTCAAGCCTGCTTGTCCTGTGTGAGTTCAACCTAAAAACGCCGAGAATGCCCACCCTAACTAAGCGTTCCTTTCTGCCCTTAGAAATTGATTCCGAACTTCACACTCAGTGCCTAGCACCATACTTGGTGCATAGGAGGGCCTCAATAGATACTTGCTGGTGAGATGAAGGAGTGGGTGAAAGATGCTTTAGGAATCTGTTGTGACTCATCCTGCTCTGCTTCCTGAGGGAGGGAATTCCACGGGTGCTTCCCAGATGACTTGACCTTGGGTTTCCCTCTTTGAAATTTCAAGGAGTGCCCCATGGTCTAATATGTGATGGACCAGCCTATGTGGCTTGTTTCCATGCCTAAGGATGCTGACGACTGAGAGACTGTGCTTTGGAGTCAGACAGGCCCACCATGGGGTCCCTGCTCAGCTCTGCCCTGCTGTGTGACCTCAAGGTTGGAGACCCATGTCCTCACTTGTAACATGGGGGTGGGAATACCTCCCTCCTAGGCTGGTTGGAAGGACTGAATGAGATAGCATTTTGAAAAAATGTAACATACTGCCTGGCTCACAGTAAACACATAGGATATTTATTAGTATTATTTTAACTTTGCACCTATGAGAAGGACTCCTGCTTTCTAAAGTTTATTTTCATAAGCCTCTCCATCCCTGAGAGCATTCTATTTTCCTTTCTCTCTAAAGGGTCAGTGACCATTAGTCCTTGCATGTAATATTCCAGTGACAGTCCATTATGGTTTGGAATCACATTTTCACATTTGATATCTGGTATTTTATGGCTCCTTTTGTCCACAGCAAAGTATCGGGATTTTGCATTCAGTGAGCAGCATATTGTAATTTTAGAACACTTTCTTAGTTTTAATTCCTTCACTTCTAAGTATTATTTGGATATTTCTTACCAAATGCAATTCTTCCCACGTGTCTGAGCTACAGCTCACCTGACTACTTGAATGTTCTGCGATAACATCATTTAGTTGGCCATTTCAGTTTTACATCGCAAATGTAAATGTAAATGTTTACTCCCCAGAGGGGTAAACGTCGAGGGTCCCCCTTCCCTACTCCTGTCACTCTGCCGTGGTTTTCTCCGTAGCACGTGTCATCACCTGTTTGGTTCGGCTTTATTTTTTCCTATAGGTAATAGAAAATAAAGGTAATTTATGAAGACATTGGGGGAGGGTGGATGGGTATTGTCAGTGTCTAGAGTCATTCCTGGCACATAGTAAGTGATCAGTTTTATGCAATGAAAGGATTTTGAAATTTGAGGTAATTCTCTGGTAACATCAAGTATACGTCCTTCCCCCCATAGTTGTTGTTCTTTCTACTTCTTGAGACAAGTAATATTTTTCTATAAGATTTATGTATTCACTAAATACTACTGAACACCTCCCTACAGTACCTCTCCCAGGTACTGTTCTAGATGCTGTGGAATCAGCGCTGAATATTAATACTTAAATTTTTATTAATATAG